>LZPO01066611.1:24954-38425 GCA_001675575.1 Neotoma lepida
ATGGTGAGCCTGCCACCAGGAAGATGGTGAGCCTGCCACCAGGAAGATGGTGAGCCTGCCACCAGGAAGATGGTGAGCCTGCCACCAGGAAGATGCCACTCAAAGTCAGCCGTCTCTGTTGCTGAGCCAGCAAGCAGGGTACGGGCATTTGTTATCACTTAAGAACAAACTCGGCCACCCTGGCCTCCCTCCCCAGTGTTTCTGAGATCTCCAGCTTCACATTTCAGCNCTGAGTACCTTATTATCTTTTCCGTGAGCAAAAATGAACAGGTTTTTTAAGTCTGTAATTATGTCTTTAGCTGCATAAGGAAGAGAATTCTTAGTCTTCTCTAGTTCTTCCCTGGGAGCTCTCAGTTTCCTGGGGTCATAGAGAGTTTCCTGTTCAACTGCCTTCATTCATTTCCAAAGCACGGCTTCCATACATAAGACATGATGTCCTTCAGGACATGGCAGACACTGAGCATGGCTTCTGCAACAATGTAAAATGTGGATTGCTGAAGAGGTTAAAGTTAGGGAGCAATTGTCGCCTCTGTGCTTGCGGAGTTGGCAATCATCTCAATTTCCTACCTTCCTTGTTTTCGTTAGTCATCAGGACCACTGCAGGAAAGGGGTACAGCAGGCTGCAACATCTGTACTTACTTAAGGACACCCTGTGAGGTTCCCAGGAGGATTAAATCACCCGACTTCACATGTGTCGGAACACATCCCAATCTGACACATGGCTCTGCAACTCATGTCTTACCTCACAAGGATCCTATTCTGACCCGAGTCAAATGCTCAGTTCTTTCAATACAACTAACAATGAGACAAGAACAATGCTCNTAATGATAGTTGACATGACNGTGATGGTTAACATTGTCAACTTGGCAGAATCAAGGAGACAAACCTCTAGGAATGCCTGTGAGGGAGCGTCTTCATTAGGTTAATGGAGGTGGGAAGACCCACCCTATCTGTGGGTGGCACCATTTCATAGGCTGCAGTCCAGGACCAAATAAAAAGGATGGCTGAGCACCAGTATTCACCTCCTTTTGCTTCCAGACTGGGGATGGAATGTGACCCATGCCTTCCCCACCATAGTGGAGCTCAGAAGCATGAACCATAGGTCCTCCTTGGAATTGCTTTGGTCAGGATGTTTTGTAGCACNGCAACAGAGAGGTAACTAAAGCAGTGACTAGGTATTTCTCAGGTGTCAGAAATCTTCACTTGAGAAAACACAGAAAAAGGAAGAAGGTGAGTGGGGGGGGAGAAAGAAAAGGCTGAAAAGCACATGCTAGAGTTCAATGAAAACCTACATATGGAGACCCAGTAACTATATACAAAACATACACCAACAACAACAAGGAAACGGGAAAAATAGAGAATAAAAAAATTAAATTCTACAATCCCTCATCCGAGGGATATTTCTGGCCAAGTATTACTCCANCTCTCTTTCCTTGAAGACAAAGCTAACTGAGAGAATAGGCCATCATGTTATTCTCCTGCAGAGAGCAGAATTCACCNAGCTGATATCTTGGCTGACTTTCTCACTGCCAAGTTCGGTGTCCTGTTTCTACCNTTCACTTGTGATGAACATCAGTTCTCCACACCCTTGCCTTTGACCCCACTTCCATTTCCCCCCTGGCTCTCTTGTCTTGTGGTTCTTCTCCAGCCTTCTCTGTTATAGATTTACATAACTGGGCACCTGCTTCTTCATCCAGGATGTATAAAATGTCTGGTTAAACACACAGGATTCTTACAAGAAGTACTGAGTGCACACCATCGAGTCTGGTGGCACATCCATTGTCCTTGGTTACTATCGCATTTATTAAAGTAGTACGATGGCGCGCATCATCACATTTTCCAGCTGATCTCTTCTGATGATTGTGGAAGAATGTTTGCTGACACCATATCAGTTATTCTTTCAAACGTACGCTTCTTACACTCTTCAATACATCTTCTTTTAAGTTTTTGAGACATCATCCTTGGCATTTTCCTGTACACTTTTAATTTATATAACTAAGGAAAGAACAACTTTATCTCAGGCTTTCTATGAGTCATCCTGACACTCTGAGGGTTTTTCATAAATAATAGGACTTTGGAAGAAAACAATTTCTGCCCTCCAGGAATTTGAAAATCTAATGAGATTACCTTATATGTATCCATTGCTTCAGTATTTGTAAGGAAACCAACTTTTTAACGAATTATCTGCTCAATCTTTTCAAAATTGCTCACACCCACAATGTTACTAGATGCCTCGCACATTCATGTTGACATTACTATCGCNTATGACCTTTCACTGTAAGATCCTGTTTGAGGTGCACTGCCATTCTTGGATGGAAAGAATCTGGTTGAAGGCTTTGGGGGAGTTGTTCAGCCTGACCAACACCATCCCTTTTTCATCGTCTGACATGGGACTTTTCCCACCTTGTTGCTCTGGCCTGGACTACCTGGGCTACTGTTTCTCTGTGTTGGTGCATCCTGACAGGTCTTTCTCTGAGCACCATGCCATGTCTTTCCTATGTATGGGAGAGCACAGATGTACTGTACATCAAATAAAGGGTGGAGGAAGACTTGGATCTGACGGTGGTTAGCCCTGTCGGCAAGCATGGGTCAGCGGTGGACTTCCTCACTGTGCCCTGCTTTCATTTGCTGGCTGTCTTCTCNGAGGGAATGGATGNTCTTGGGTTGCTCACCACCTTTCTCTAAGCTCCCGGCACAGTCAGAACTGCTATGAGGAGATTCTCAGGTACCTGATGAATAAATGGCTGGCTCAAGTGAATACTGACTTGATGCTGAATGCCCAAGGGCATTTTAAACACAAGAAAACTCTTCAGAGTTCAGAAGGTGAACAAAGAAGAATGGCAGAGGACAGGCGTNGCTTTGCCTTTCAGAGTTCTGCCTGATGAAGACTAAACAGTGGAGCACTCACCACCTCCTCAGAAACAGAATTCCCAGAAAGGAGATGGGATAAGAAGCTACTGCAGCAGCGTGCTTTACCTATGAATAATGGAGGGGTTCTGCTTCAGAGAACACAACCCTGTCGTGGCGGCCCCTTCCCACTGACACACCTTGTCTGACAGAGACAGGCAGGATGAGTCACTCCAAGACTTGTATATGAATGTTCATTCCAAGCCATTGCACACAATGCAGAACAGAGCCACAGGCTGTCTGACTGATTTCTCACCTGGCTGGGGAGGAAACTGATGCAGCAGGGATCTCCTTCCAAATATCATCCTGAGAGACTCCAGCATCTCAGCATCTCACAGATGGCCGGCAACGTAAGATCGGCAGTCACCTAATTGGGATTCATGCCAAGAAAGCTAGAAGACAGTAGGACTGCTGGGCAGATGACTCTCCAGCAGGGATTGGTGGATTTCAGCCTTTTAGGAACAGCCAGCTTAATAGGGGAGAGTAATTGAATCACTTTCCACGTGGAGCTAATGTGTTCTGCTCGCTATTTACAAGCTGTTAGCAGCCTCTGGGGCATTATTAGGGGACAAGCCGCATTAACACAGCAGTGCTTGCTTTTAGCTTTCCCAGAGAAACAGCTGGCAGAGCTGGCACCAGCTTCCAGCCACTTTTGACTTTTTCTGTCACATTTGTACATTCCAAGAGATTGTTTGCTGTCCATCCAAACCGTCAGGATCTGCAGCAACCAACCTACATCGGTGAAAGGGAATGTTCTTCACAAAACAACACTGTGAAGAGTGGGCGGGGTCTCCAGCAGGAGAGGGGGTCACAGAGAAAGTTCAATAATTGCCCAAATGCCCAATACCAGAAATGGGCAGAACTATATGTACCTCAGGCTGCTCCAACCTCCAGCACCTCCTCCAAACTTCAAAAGGAGCCTTTAAATCCCAGAATAAAGCAATTCTTATCCTAACTGGGTTGTGAGAAGCGGTCCCTGCTTCTGGGAACTCAGGACAGTTTGAGCTGGTGTGTCAGCTGCTTTCCTAGTTGCTATGATGGGACACGTGACAAGAAGACTTGAGGACAAAAGGGTTGAGGCCTTAACTGCTGGGAGTGTAGCTCATCATGGTGGGGAAAGCACGGTGCAGGTCATAACTCATAATCACACCACAATCATGTGTAGCTCCTCATGGTGGGGAAGTTCCTGGCGGCAGTCATGTCTCAAAATCACATGGCGATCACAGTCGGGAAGCAGAGAGAAGCAACGGATCCTCACTCTAGGATCCCAGCCCATGGGATGGTGCCACCCATATTCAGCGTGTATCTTCCCTGCTCAGCTGCCCTAACCTAGAAACACTCTCAAGACACACCTAGAGATGTGTCTGTCCCTCAGTGGTTCTAACTCTGCCAGGCTGACAACGAAGATGAACTGTCANNGCCAGAAAGCCAAAGGCTGCTGATGGTGGAGACAACCACCAAGACTGAAAATGAAACTCAAAGCATCTCCCACATGGCACACAGGTCCTCAGATGTGCATTTCTCACCTTGAAGTAACAACTGGAAAGAAAATGAGTCTTAACCCACAAAATAAATAAAACCCTCAAATAACAGAGCAGGCTGAAAGCAGCAGAGCAGCACCTGCAGGATACACTACCCTAGACAACCTCCCTGTGTGGTCCTCAGACCCTAGGCCATGCTCCCTCTCACCCCACAATCCTGCCTTGGCTCTGGATGCTGGTGTAGCCCTGCAGTCCTGAGAATTTCCATGGTATGATGGGACTCATTTTCTCTCAGTTCTGAGCTGGACTGACCTGGAGCTTTTGAAATGAAAATAGGCACTTCTGAAGGTCCCTGCCCAGGGCACTCTATACCACACAGTCTTCTGACAGAGTGAGCATGTGTGTTGGGACTAGGGCAGGCTGGAGGCAGCCCTTTCCCAACCTGTGTTTTGACACATGCAAGTGGTGTGTGCTTCATTCATGTGAAGGTCCGACAGCTGAACTTCTGACTATTATGCTCTAAGACACTCATTTCCTAGATCTCAGCCTGTCCCCTCCCTTCCCTGATGCTCTGGACCCTTAGGTGGGATAAGGACAGGGGGGGTGGAGCTGTAGGATGAGGACAGATTTTGAGGCTGGTGGAGCACCTGTGTCCTGGCCAGCTTGTAAGTTCCTTTTATAAACTCAACCTGCCTTCCCACTGCATCTGTGTGACAACAAGCAGCAGGCATTCTGTCACATGGGCCAGATGACTGAAAATACTATGTCCTGTGTACGCTGTGCCACTGAGAAATGCTACACGTGGACAGCCTGCTGTCTTTTGAGCATACAGCAAATGCTCAGAAAACACAAGGCTTGGTGGGGAGAAATGGTGTTAGGGAAGGGAACTGCTCATGCCCTTTATGTTGGAACCCTCCAGTCCTGGTGCTTCACTTGGTGCCCTGATCTTCACAGACAGCGAATCTGGATGAGCAAAGGCAACTCTTCAGGAGTGAACTGTCTCCTCTCTGGGACTCAAGCTGTGTTCCTGGATGGCTGTGTGGTTTCCTGAGGCTCTGGCTGGCTGAGCTGANGGCACTGTCAGGGAATGTGCAGGCAAAGAAGGACTCGCCACCACCNGTTTCCTCCAGGACTATGGGGCAAGAGGACAACAGTCAGGTCCCTGTGTGTCTTAGTTAGGTTTCTTTTGCTGTGATAAAACACCATGACCAAAAGCAGCTTGGGGAGGAAAGGGTTTATTTCAGCTCCCATGTCCTGATTACAGTCCTTCATTAAGGGAACTCAAAGCAGGACTCAAGGTGGGAAACTGGAGGAGGAACTGAGGCGGAAGCCATAGAGGAACACTGTTTACTGTCTTGCTCCCAATGGCTTGCTTCCTACAGCTTGCTCACTCAGCTTTATTATACAACCTGCCAAGCATTGGTACTGCCCATAGAGGGCTGGGCCCTCATACATCACTCATGAGTCAAGGAAATGGCCCCCACAGACTTTCCTGGAGGCCGATCTTATGAAGGCATTTTCTCAATTAAGATTTCCTCTACCCAGATATGTCTAGGTTTCTGTCAAGTTGACAAAAGCCAACCAGGACACCATGCCTCTGTACCTGTCCTGGAAGTAGTTACTTGAGAGCACTCACTCCACTGGGCATTGCTCTCAGTATCACATCTACCACAAAGTAGGGTAATTGTCAATGCTTTGCAAGTTCCTGAAGAGAGCCGCGAGTTTTTCAGTAGACAAGTAGATGCAATTTGAGTCCTTGACTCTGTCTCTAAATGCCGTTTGGTTTCCACTCCCAGTGATGATGAAAGCAGTTCAGAGAAGCATAAAATATTGTGTGCATATCTGTGTATCGTGTGTGTGGGGGGAGGGTGGTGGTGTGGTTTCTGTGTGGAGATGCACAAGCATGTATGGGTACAGAAACCAGAGGTAAGCCTTGGGTATCATTCCTGTATTCCCAAGTGCCATCTACCTTAAGTTTCAAACAGGATCTCTTAATAATGTGGAGCTTGCTGATTAGGCTGGACTGCTAGTCAGCGAGCCCCAGGGAGCTGCCTGTCTTTCCCTGGAATTATAAGAATTATCACTACACTTGGCTATTTTTATTTTTAAAGTGTGGGTTCTGGGAATCAAACTCAGGTCTCATGTTTGAGTTGCAAGCATTTTACACACCAAACTATCTCCCNNCGGCCCCCAAAATAATGAACACGAATTGTGGGGCCTCTACTAACTGCTAATCTCTGTTTCCTGCTTCAGGTAACTTGTTTGTGGTGAGTCTGGCCTTGGCTGACCTAGTGGTAGCCTTGTACCCTTACCCACTGATCCTGGTGGCCATTGTCCATGATGGTTGGGCCCTTGGAGAAGCCCACTGCAAAGCCAGTGCCTTTGTGATGGGCCTGAGTGTCATTGGCTCTGTCTTCAACATCACAGCCATTGCCATCAACCGCTACTGGTGCATCTGTCACAGTGCAACCTACCACCGCGTCTGCAGTCACTGGCATGCCCCCCTCTACATCAGCCTCGTCTGGCTCCTCACTCTGGCAGCCCTGGTGCCCAATTTTTTTGTGGGGTCCCTAGAGTATGACCCACGCATCTATTCCTGCACCTTCATCCAGACAGCCAGCACCCAGTACACTGCAGCTGTGGTGGCCATCCACTTCCTCCTTCCAATTGCTGTGGTATCCTTCTGCTACCTGCGAATCTGGGTATTGGTGCTCCGGGTCCGAAGGAAGGCCAAGGCTGAGAGTAAGCTGCGCCTGAGGCCGGGTGACTTGCGCAGTTTCCTAACCATGTTCGCAGTGTTTGTGGTTTTTGCCATATGCTGGGCCCCCCTCAACTGCATCGGCCTTGCAGTGGCCATCAACCCAGAGGCGATGGCTCTCCAGGTCCCAGAGGGGCTCTTCGTCACCAGCTACTTCCTAGCTTACTTCAACAGCTGCCTTAATGCCATTGTCTACGGGCTCCTGAATCAGAACTTCCGCAGGGAGTACAGGAGGATCCTCTCAGGCCTCTGGAACACTGGGTGCTGCTTNCATGCTGCTTCCAAATGCTGCCTTGCTGAAGAGCTGCGGAGCCCANCACCNCCTGCTGCCAGGGCTCCCGTGCCTGTCCAGGAGGGTGCTCTCTAGCCTGCATCAAGTACATGGACCTAGCAGCAAAGCTTTGAAATGAGGGGAGTGGAACTTGTGTCCCAGTGCTGTGCACCAACCTGCTCACACTACAGGCCACAACTGGTGAAGTCCNGCAGATGGCCTCAAGGACAAACCTGTAGACACTCTTGGTGGCAGGTTGGACACTGNAGTCCAAAGGACTGGGCCAGAAGTGAAACTCTACCCATGAGATCTCGTTTTCCCTGCCACTTTGACCTGTTACTAATGTTGCCCCTTCCTTGAAGGGTCAGCAGGAAGAGATCTCTTTTGATTACCTGGGCTGAAAGAGAAAAATCTGCAGTATTGAAGGTGGGTGACTTCCAGGGACCCAGGAAAAAGGCAGGTGCAAAGAATCCTACCCATCAACCTTTCCTGCAAATCATCAATGTACCACACCACATACTGTATCCATATCCATCACACATATGCACCAAACACACATCATACACATATACATCAGACACACACCACATATTGTATCCATATCCACCACACACACATATAGATATATACCAGATACACATCACACACACACACACACACACACACACACACACACATCACACACATATACATCAAACACACACCACGTACTGTATCCACATCCATCACACATAATATACACCTGACATATCACACACAAATACATCAGACACACACCATGCACACTCACACACCATGTGCAAATATACCAGACACATGCATACCAAGCACAACCATACACCACATATATGTACAAGATTAACACCACACATATACATACTGCATACATATACACCAGGAACACACCAAACTCACATACACCAGACCAGACACATACACACAAAACACACACCACATACACACAAAACATTCACCACATACAAGCACAGCACACAAATAACACATATGCACACCATGCTGTTTTCTTCAGATATTAATTGAAGGTGCTTGGTGAGTATGGTCCAGCAGGAGAACCATGATGCCTGCCCTCTGGGTGGTCAGTCTATTGACAGACTGGTATGAGCAAAGGCTGGAGGGTGTTTTCTTCGTACCAGTCACTGTGATGAATGCTTGATATCTACTATCATATCTAATTCTTTCAAAATTCTTGGAAATAGATACCATTATGCATGTGTGGAGTAAGAAACTGAAACTCAAAGAACTTAACNNATTGGGTGAGTCCAAAAAGGTGCTAAGTTCAAAGGTAGGTGTGGAGCCAGGCCTGTCAAGCACCCCACTCTGCCTCTGCAGACTTGGGAACAAGTAGCAGAGATGCATTGAGCAAGGTTAAGTACCTTATATGCATGTGGTCCACAGGGAGAAAGAACAGTTACCTCAGCTGGCCATAGGGCTTCCCTGGAGGCAGAACAAGGGGACCCTGGTGTGCTGCCAGCTCAGCACTATACCATATCTTCACACTCCCTGAAGCNGGAAAAATTCAGGCTGGGCCGAGTGCTTAGTTACCTAGTTACCTGGGCATTCCTTAAATATGTGAATTCAATTGTGGAAATCTATGTCTGATAGTAGAGAACCACTAGGGAAATGATTAGGGAAATGGGTGGCACCTTTGGTGACTGAGGGTGGATAGTCCCACTTAGGGAACTCCACAGTTCACACCTCAGTCTGACAAAGCCCCCCAAAATGCCCAAGTCCCCAGGCTCCATGCACTACAGCTGGGTAGAAGTCAAAGTTGACCTACTTAGGCAGATGTGACTCTGGCCTCCTCTCTCCAGACACCAGACACAGAGGTTTCCTGTGACCCCAGCTTTGAAAAAGAGGGAGTCATCACTTGCTTGTCAACAGAGTGACCCTACNCCTCCAATCACCCCTGTCTCCTACTGCTGAATGTGTGGGCATACTCGGTGAATATAGGCAGAAGGAACACAGTCTCCCTTCGTTTTCTCAGCCCTATCATTGTTGCTAGTCCTGGCATGTAAGTCTAATAACCAGGACCTTTTCTTGTGTCCTTAGGATGAACCAGTGTCCTAGAGAACAAAGGAAAGGAGAGAAAGCCAGAGCATCAGGCCATGATGTGCATACCCCATGGAGTGGTCTCACACCCCCAGCCCTGAGTTTAAACAAGGACAGGCATTCAAAGGCTGTAGCGATGACTCACCTGCTTGATGGACNCTACAGTCTCTGCAAAGATGCTTCCCAGCCATCTTCCTTCTGTGACGTTTCTTGGCACACTGGTCTTGAGCTCTCTAGGAAACCCTAAGCCTTCAAGGGACCTCAAGTTCAGGTGCAGATTTCTGACTGGGTTGACATCTGAGGTCATCCAGCACTTTGGCCACCATGGATCAGGACACACACATGTACACCTATACCCTGTCAGAGACACACTTAGGACACAGAAAGTGACAAGAGACTGACAAGTTTTCCTTAACAAATAATAGCCAATCAGATATGCTACAAATCATTGGTTAAAAAAGAAAACATTAGTATGCAAAAATAAATAAACAAATAAAGTAAAATCTGAACTGTTTAAATTTTCCAAGGTGGAGACAGTTTTAAGACAGGATCTCTTATAGTCCAAGCTGGCCTTGAATTTGTTATGTAGGTGAAGATGGCCTTGAACTTCTGATCTTCCTGCCTCCTCTACTTCCTGGGTGCTGGAATTACAAGCATGCTTGCTGCTANACTTGGCTCAGAGGAGCAATTTTTAAAGTGTGCTGTGTGCCANTGTCAAGTATGAACTCAATGTACAGAAGAGCACTAGGAAATTTCCATGTGCAAAACTGAAACCTTTCACCCACTGACATGAGCCACCTTCTCCACATGAGCCTACTTCTTGCTCTGGGGAGTGATTTCTTTGGAAGCTCTTACATGAACTCATGCAGCACATGCCCTTCTGTGACTGGAAGGTTCACATGGGATAATGTCCTGTAGGTTCTTTTGTGTTATTGCTTACAGCGATATTTTCTTCCTGTGTACAGAGGAATGACCAATCTACTGTCCATCTGCACCAAACTGGCACTGTGACCCAGCAATTGCAGTTCTGAACATTCACCAAGAAGAGGTGAAACCAAGATTTCAGTGACTTACATGCACATCCTAGTCTGTGATGGTGTTGCTCAAAACAGCCATGATGTGGAAATGTCTGCTCTATCCAAATGTTCTGATACTACTGGGCACTTAGATGAATTTCAAGTGTTGGTTCCATTCTTAGTGTTTTGGGGAACTGTCATGCTGTTTGCCAAAGTGGCTGCATGACTTAAGTCCAGCAAAAGTGCTGATACTCCAGCTCCCACACCTCCTTGCTAACAATGCCTACTTGTTTCACCTTCNGCTTTTTCATAATGACTACCATCCTAAAGGAAAGGAAGCGACTGCAGCTTTTATTTGAATTTACCTACTGTTCAGTGATTCTGAGCACCTTTTTGGAATCCTGTTGCCCATTCATGCATGTATTCAAGTTCAGCTATAGACTGAACATTTATGCCTCCACCCCAGACATCTCAAAGACCTGTNCCCCATGGATCTGGAGGAGACTCTGGGAGAAGCAAGTAGCTCATGAGGACAAAGAACTAATGACTAAGATTATCATTGCTGTAAACTGAGACCTAGGAGAGTTCGCTGCCTCTTCTGTAACATGAACTCCTGAGAAGAGTCAAGCTGCAGCTTGGATCGAGGACTCCTTGGGTTATGCAACTGCCAGAAACTAACTTCTGTTGTTTTTAAGGCACAAAGTCTGTGGTATTTCATAATAGCTGTTAAGCCAAATGAAATAAAGTATTCTGACTCTCTCTCTTTTTTAAACTTCGGGATGTTTTGCTTTGGTTTTGACTTTGATTTTGCTATTGACTTGAAGTTGCCTTTAAAATGTAAGTGTAAATATAAAACACATATATACATGCACTGTTTAGTGATCAGACTAATTAGCAAACATAANCATCACCTCAAAGACTCATTTCNTCATGTTAAGACTATTCAGAATCCTCTGTTCTATTTTGAAATATGTGAAACAGTTATTATTACTTGGCATCACCTCATGTGTGACAGAACACCAGAGCTTAGTCCCCTTGTCCAACAATGACATTGTACCCATTGATCTACAGAACTCTTGGGAGTTTCTTTACTGTTATAGATATTAACCCCCATAAGATCAATGGTTTACAGAACATTTTAACAATTCCATGGGTTATCTGCTCACTCTGCTTCCTTTGCTCTGTGAATGTTTTTCAGTTTGATACCATCCTTCTTATCTGTTTTGTAGCTTTGGATCTCATATTTAAGACTAGTCCATTTTGAGTTGACATTTGCACATGGGATAAAACAGCCCTCTAAAGGGTGAGGAACTACTACATTCAAACTTAAATAAAGAAAAATAAAGTGAGCATGACAACATTTTAGAAATCTAAGATGTTATAAANAGACCAAACCAACAGNGAAAAGCCCATGAGGCACAGCCCTACACAAAGAATGACAGGAAACTGGAATAATCCAAGAGTGGGAGAGGTGGTCCTCCCACGGAAGAGCNTACNGATTGGTTTTCCAGTGCCAAATGGTTGGCCATGAAAATTCACAAGTAACATTACATAGACTGAGCATGTTATATTTAGGAATACATAGGTATANACATATAAATATGTATATATATGCATGAAATAACAATTGATGAAAAATAGGCTATGAATTTAAAGGAAATCAGGGAGGAAGAAGGGTTTGGAGGAAAGAAGGGGAGGAAAGAAATATTGTGATTATAATCCCAAACCAAAGGAAAAAAAAAACTAAACCTAAAAATCCATGAACCAAAAGGCAGTGAGGTAGAAACTAAAGGCACAGAGAATCTATTCAATAAAATTATAGCAGAAATTCCCATAAATCTAAAGAAATAATGGACATCCAAAGACAAGAGGCATTTAGAACCAAAAATAAACACGAACCAAAAAAGACCTCTCCACAACATATTGTAGACAGAATGCCAAAAANACAAAGCAAGGAAATAATTTTAAAAGCTGTNAGGGAGAAACACCAACTCACAAAAGCAAACAAATCATAGCAGATTTCATTCCTGCAGCCTTGCAACCCTAAAACCCAGAAAATGCATAATTATATGTTGTTGTGGAATATTATTTTAAGATGAGTTACATTCATTTATGTTGTGGAACATTTGTTTAATGATGCAAAGATGTGTTGCATTCTTTTATGTTGCATTTGTTTAACTCTGTGAAGCTGTGTTACTGTGNCTGCCTCAAACACCTGATTGGTCTAATAAAGAGCTGAATGGCCAATAGCAAGGCAGGAGAAAGGATAGGCAGGGCTGGCAGGCAGAGAGAATGAATAGGAGGAGAAATCTGGGAAGAGAAGATAGAGGTATGAAAGAAAGGAGGAGAGGAGGAGTGAGGAAAGAAGGGCCCAGCCACCCCACCACACAGCCAGACACAGAATAAGAAGGAAAGAAAAGATGCACAGAAATAGAGAAAGGTAAAAGCCCTGAGGCAAAAGGTAGATGGGATAATTTAAGAAAAGCTGGCTAGAAACAAGCCAAACTAAGGCTGGGCATTCATTCATAAATAAGAATAAGACTATGTGTGATTTATTTGGGAGCTGGGTGGCAGTCCCCCAAAAAGAGTGAAAACAACCACCTACTATGTACTTCAAGATTCTCAAGTAANTAANTACCAACTGAGATTGCTATCCCCAGCAAATCTATCTGTTCAAATAAAGACATACAAGACAAACACAAACTAAGGAAGTTCATGACCACTGTNAAGCACTACAGAACACACTGAAAGAAACACTCTACACAGTNCAGAGAAATGACAGAGTTAATCACAAACCAAAGGAATAGAAAAGCCTATGACCATATGGATTNGCTGATAAACTCTATAAAACCACNAAAGGAAAATCTAACACCAATACTCTTAAACTACTGCACAAAATAGAAAGCAAAAGTATAATATCAAAGTCATCCTACAAAACCTTTATTGCCCTGATAATAAATCTGGGTCT
>LZPO01066611.1:55195-69410 GCA_001675575.1 Neotoma lepida
TCAGGAAAACACCATAGTTCTGAGCCTCACTTCCTTCCTAGAGAGATGATGTCTGGGGAGCAATTAATGATCATGATAGTGAAAAGGAAATATTGATTCAGAGTGCAGGCCAGGCCCCATTCACTTCTGAAAACAGGGAGAGTGTGTGCTCAGGGGGTTATGGCTGTGATGGAGATATGCTTCCTAAGACATGCAGGGANTGCACATTAGGACTGTGTGGACCCATGGCCCTGGTGATGACAGGGTTGAAGACAGCAAAACTGAAGTCCCTGAAACCATCATGTCAGGGAAGTCAGAGAACAAGGGATTCCATGTCTTGCTAGCTACCTCTTATATCTTAAATTAACCCATTTCTATTAATCTATGTTTTGCCACATGGCTGTGGCATTACCAGTCTGCTGGCATGTTGCTCCTTGGGAGGTGGGCTGGTGTCTCTCCAGACTCTGCCTTTTTTTGGTACCTATCAACAAAGGTTACAGCCAGTCTTCCCAGGACTTGAATATTATCTCAAATTTTCTCAGGATCCCCATAAGATTGCCAGTGCCCCCAATCAGCAGGAAGTAGTATGAAAAACCACACCCAAATTCCCAAAATAATGTTTATAAATGTTTATTCTTATTTAAAGAGAGTTGATTATAAATGCAATCTTTTTCTAAAGAAGAAAAGAGGATATTATAGATATGATAGGATCAAAGGGTAGATTATTGAATCTACTTTTAAAGAGCAACAACTTGTTTAAAATGTTTTACATTGCTATAGATTTTAGTTTATTACAAATTTAAAGTTAATTTTGTTATACTGTATATATATTTTTACTCTTGTCTAAGGTATTATGTTTATGCAGCTCATTTAAAATTGCAATATATAATTAAGAAATACAGGTTAATAGTCATCTAGTATAATCAAACTTATAGTCATGTTAGTTAAGTTTTTTAGGTATATAAAGGTATATTTCAATATAGGTAGGTAATCTTCAAACACTTCAAAGACCTACAGAATATGGCATTTAAAATGTTTTAAAAACTTAGGCTTTCTGGACAGTGAGACACGTCTGCTCCTGGCAGCACTGATTTACTTCAAAGAAGATGATGGGCATCNAAGACACTCCATATGGAGTTTATCTTCTTCTTGGCACAAAATGGCCTGCTAGGCAAAGAACTGCTCTCATCTGGACTGCTTGACAAAATGTTGTATTGACTGGACATGCAGGACCCATGGAAAAATGACCACTAAATTTTGCCAAAACAAGGCAAGATGGTCCTTCAGGTTCCTGCTTTACAGAGGAGACTGCCAGACATTCAGACACAGGGAGAAGGAAATGAGAAACTCTAGGACTATAGGCTGAAGATGGATGTCCCAACATTGCAGAGGAACTTTGGGTGACTGTCCAGGCAGCTAGCTGTCTCTGTCATTCCAGATTTTTGGAAGTTGCTTACAATGCTCTTCCTGTTTACTTAGGTAATATTGTATCTTTCTGGGGTCTTTGATGTAGTAAAAGACCAGATAGTTATAATTTTCCTTGGTTATGAAGATAAAAGATAAGTTAGATATGAAACTTTAGACTCACAAATATAGAGTAGATGATAAAATATTTTCTTTAATTTTGCAAAATACAAATAGACTAGATATTGTAACTGTAATTCTTGCTTGATAACTGTTTGTTATATATAATTTTACTATATTAAAAGCTTAAACCTTCCTTTTTGATTAGATAGAAAAGGGGTTATATATAACTTTACTATATTAAAAGCTAAAACCTTCCTTTTTGATTAGATAGAAAAGGGGTTATATATAACTTTACTATATTAAAAGCTAAAACCTTCCTTTTTGATTAATAGAAAAGGGGAAGTGCTGGGGGATGTCTTTCTGTATGCTGTGAATATATGTTGTTCCCATTGGTTAATAAATAAGCTGCTTTGGCCTGTGGCAAGGCAGCTTAGAGGCAGGTGGGAAATCCAAGGAGAGAGACAGGATGGAGAAAAGTGGAGTCTGGAGAAATGCCAGCCTGCTGCCCAAGGAGCAACACGCCAACAGACTGGTAAAGCCACGGAACACGTGGCAAAACATAGATTAATGGGTTAATTTATCCTAAATTAATGGGTTAATTTAAGATATAAGGAGCTAGCTAGCAAGAGGCCTGCCATAGGCCATACAGTTTGTAAATAATATTAAGCCTCTGAGTGATTATTTTATAAGTGGCTGCAGCACCACAGGGCCGGGCAGGACCAGAGGAAACCTTTCGGCTACATCCAAGTACATTTATTTTGAGTGAAAGGTAATATTTTGGGTTCCTATATTTTTACAAATTGAAAAAAAATGTCTCTCTAGTTCTCCAAGTTTCTGACCTTGTGACAAGACCAAACTGAGGCACTAGTCTACTGATCTGATACTTCCCCAGCAAGACAGTCAAGCAAACAACCGTGGAACCTTGGAATGTGGCTCAGTTGATAGAGTACTTGCCTAGCATGAATAAAGCACAGAGTTCAATGCCCATAACAGTATAAAGCAGGTCTTGGTAATGCATGCCTCTAATCCCAGCACTTTGGTACAGATAGAACGACCAGAGTTCAAGCCCAAGCTCATCTTCAGCTGTGTCAAAAATTTGAACCCAGCCTGGGCTACTTGAGAATATCAAAAGAGCAGGGTGTCCTTGTTTACTTTCTATTGCTGTAATAATGAACATAAGAAAGGGTTTACTTTGCTTACACATTCTGATCAAAATCAATCACTGNGGGAAGCCAAAGCAGGAATTCAAGCAGGACAGGAACTAAAGCAGAGGCCATAAAAGAACATTGTTTATTGGCTTGCTCCTCATGGCTTGCTTCTCATGGCTTCCTCAGCCTGCTTTCATAACCCAGGACCACATTTCTAGGAATGGTACCATCCACAGTGGTACAGTCATCAATCATTAATCCACAATATGCCCCATAGACTTGCCTATAGACCAATCTGATGAAGGTGGTTTTTCAATTGAAGTCCCNTCTTCCAATCTGTAGATCACTCTAGCTTATGTCAAGTTTGAAAAAAAACTAATCTGCATGAGGGGGTTGGAGCTTGGGGACACACAGTGACACAAGGACTGTGTGCCATGCCTCTCCCACAAAGTGGCACAACTGGTGATAGACCAGCAGGCATTATGCATCCCCAAGTGAAATGCCATGGTAAGCACCCACCATCCTCCTCAAGAGGAAGCAAGCCCACAACTCCAGAACATGGTGTATCCTAAGACATAATGAGCCTCAGTGTTCTTTGTGGTAGACACCTTAGACAATGTTTCTGTATTCTAGTTTCTTGGTGTCCGTGAATATATATATATATATTCTCCAACACTGAATAGGGAGGGATACCTCACACAGTACCAGGGTATTGTAGGGTGGACTGTGGGCTGCTTCAAAGGCTAAGCTGATTCATGTCATCATAGATTAGTGTCTGCCCAAGAGGCTGGTCACCATGCTGTGAGAAAGAAGCACAAATCAGTTTCACAGAAGGGTTCACATTATGAAGACCTGAAACCCCCTGCCAAAGTCAGAACATCTTGACAGACTTGGAGCCAGGGACCTTGGAAGTGATGCCTCAGCCTCAAGCAAGCCTTCAGACATGGCATCTCCAGGCAATGTGTTGATTTTCCTCATAAGAAGCCCTCAGCCATGTTGCAGGNGAAAACATCCCACCAAGAGAAACAGCAAGCAGATATTTATGGTTGGTTCTGGCCACTAAAGTTTGAAGAAACAACTGTTGTAGAATATTATTTTAAGGTNTATTACTTTTATTTATGTTGCATTTGTTTAACTCTGTGAGGCTGTGTTACTACCATGCCTGTCTAGAATATCTGATGGTCTAATAAAGAGCTGAACAGCCAATAGCAAGGCAGGAGAAAGGATGCAAAGGGGCTGGCAGGCAGAGAGAATACATAGAAGGAGAAATCTGGGAGGAGAAAAAAAACAAATAGCCAGAGAAGGAGGAGGANTCCAGGGTCCAGCCACCCAGCTACACTGCAAGCCATGGAGTAAGAATAAGATTTACAGAAGTAAGAGAATGGAAAGAGCCCAGAAGCAAAAGATACATGGGTTAAAATTAAGAAAAGCTGGCAAGAAACAAGCCAAGCTAAGGCCGAGCATTTATAAGTAAGAATAAGCCTCTGTGTGATTTATTTGGGAGCTGGGTGGTGGGCTCCCCAAAGAAGAAAAAACAAACAACAACAACAAACAACAGATAGTGAAGATAAGAAAGGAAAGAAAAAGTGAAGGAATTATCCTAAATTGAGGGAGACATAACATTAAAAAGAACATAACAACCAAAGGTAATGAAAGAAACCACATTAGAACTCAGAAGGGGGGACTGTGAGCTGGATGTTAGGGATATAACTGGGGAAACCTCGATGACATTATTAGGTCAGTGTTGACATGTCAGGTGTGGTNGTGTTGAAAGAAGTGGGCTAATGAGTTTGTTCTTAGGAGATTCAGGTTTGAGCAGTGAGGGGTAGAATGTGGTGGTGTTCTTAGTGTTGACCACTTAGGAATACAGACTTATACAGAGAGATAAGATTGTGTGAATCTACTCCTATAAGTTTAGGTGCTTATTCTATTCTTTTATCTTTTCTATATATGAATGTCNTCAAAATAAAAATTTGAAAGNAAATAGACATGTAATTTAGACAGTAATTACTTCTCAAGAATCTATCCTAATGACACAATGATAAGCAAGCATGAACATTAAACTATAAGAATTCTATCATTCTCTCTAGTAGTCAGAATGCAATGTTTCACACATTCTTATACTATTTTTCATTCTTAATGAGGTAGACTCTTTCTATGTAACCCAGGCTGGCCTCAAACTTCCAACCCTCTTACCTTGGCTACACAAGGGCTGGGATGACAGTTGTGTGTCACTGGGCGGCAGAGACAGGAGTTCCATGGCCAGGATAAATTGATGCACTCCCAGTTCAGTTAGAGATCCTGTCTGAAAAAATAAGGAGGAAAACAATTGAGAAAGACACCATATGTTGGAACTCTAGCCTCTACGTGCACCTGCACTTCTGTACCCACACACAAAAACGTGTACACGTACATATACACCCCCANAGACACACACCTTTTTTTCCAGAATCACAGTCCAGCCTTTATTATCTTGCCTTCCNCATGGAACTGACTGTGTAAGAGGAGAATTTCTGTCCTTCTCAATATTCAGTTCTCTCAGCCCGGTTCACTGTAAAAACACATCTACTCTACTAGCCTGTGGTGCCTGCACACCGTGGTTCCTGTCCATATATTAATGGAGGTATTTAAGGNTTTCTATTTGGTATTCTGTTTCACTGATCTGTATAGTTACCCATTCACTAAATCAAATTAGTTTCATCATACTATCTTTTAAATNAGTCTCAATTCCTGAGAAACTGAATTTCCCACTAAGATCTTGATCATTTTGTGATTTTTTTTAAATATTTAAATTTTTTTAAATCATAAGAATTTTTAAATCATATTATTGAATCTCACAAAAAAACTCATTGGGATTTTTTATTGAAATTGCAATAATCTCTAAATTGGAAAAAATTTNTATTTTAAGAATATCAACTCTTTAATCATAATATACTTCTCAATATATGTAGATTGGTCTTAATTTCTCTCAGTAATATTTATCCTTTCTCAGAAAGTCCTGGACATACTTTGTAAGCTTTAGCAAAGACTCTTCACACACGTGAGGCTCAAAATCACAGAAGCCTTTGTTCTTCAGTGTCCTCTGTGGCTATAACACACACGTCATCTGGTTTCTACCCCCAGACCACTCACATAAGAGTGTGACTGGGGAACTCATCAAGGAATGTGGTGCTGCTCTGGAAAGCTGTGATTGTGCCATCCAGAGTTGGAGTTAGCCTCTAAGTTCCAGGGTGGAATGGACGTCAGTGGTGCCAGCAGTGGTTATACCTATTTACTCTCCAGAGCACTTGGTTACTTGNTTTTAAGCTCTATTTCTATAACCTCTGCTTCCATGTGAGAGTTATTCAACATGCAGAGGCAGGGACAATTCTGTGTCTGCCACTAATTTTGCTCATTCATCTCTAAAAATAATGCTGCTTAAAATGTCATTGTCTACCTGAAATGTAGAACTATGACTCACATACTTTTACTTTAACAAGCTATCTAAGTTTTTTTATCAATTGCACTTAGATTTTTAGATGTGTTCACTATCATCAGTGGTGATGATTTCATTTCATACTACTCAACTCTTAATTTTCTTCTCATTCCTCTTTCAAGTATGGATGTAGTGTGTACACATATATGTTCATGTGTGTGCAGGTGTGCGGATACATGTGCACATAATGGGGGAGGGAACTAAAGGTCAATTTCAAATGTCATTCCTCAGGACACTATCTACTTCCTTTGGTCTGGGGTTTGCAAATTCAGCCAGGCTGCTTGGCCTGCGAGCTCGGGAATCCGCATCTCTCTGCCTCCACGGTGCTAGGATTAGAGACACCTGTACCCATGCCCAGCTTTTTATTAGGAATCTGAGGACTGAACTCAGGCCCTCATATTTACACAACAAGCACTTTAGAGGCCAAGCCATCTCCCAGCCACCCAGTCCTCATTCTCATTTTCTTCTTTCTTCCTCCTCCCTTTTCAGTTAAATATTAGGTGGAATTTGCTTTAGGAATTAGCTTGTGTGGAGGAAGTTTTTGTTACTCGATTAAATTTGTTAAATGATTTTCGCTNTGTTCAAGGTTTTGATTGCTTTTGATGAATTCCATTTCCCTGTTGTTTTNTCTGTTGATATAGTTTTATGTCTTACAGTGTGTGGCTGACTCTGGAGCATCTATGTAAATATCTCTCTCAATTTCTATTATTATTTGTGCCTTCTCATGTTCTTCATCTTTTGAATCTAGCTTGGGGTGTTTTAANATCNCATTTTCAGTATTTGCATTTTGCGAAGGAAAAGTTGGTCCAAACAATTCTTTTCCCACGATTGACCCCCTTCTATAACGTCTGCTGATTGATACACAGGGTCTTGGCANGCATCTCTGGTTACCTGTTTCTCTGCTTTCCACTGATGGTGTCAGGATATTCCGAGGTCCTTGGCTGTTCAACTGTGAACATTTCATTTACTTCCACAGGATTGTAGACTTTAACCACACATTCCTTATAACCACCAAAAAATGCTTGACATTTATTTTAGGAAACTTTATTTGTTCACTTAGGCTGTTAAATATATTTGTTAAAATAAATTGATTTTACTCACCCTAAAATGTGCTCACTAAGTCTGGAGTTAATGAACCCATAACTCCCTTAGTCTACAGNCTGAATATTAATGACCCCCACTACTTTATACTGCATGTTTTTCTTCATTAATGAGAAAACATCAGAATCTAGTGAATTCTTTCTCTGATGTCCTTCAAAGTAAATAGTACCTTTAGCAGATTCTAATGAAGAGTCTTTCTTCTCTGTGAAGGTAGAGTGTATTTGAACCAAAGGTCTTCTAAAAGGAGATACAGAATGATACAGACAGGCCAGCTGGCTGACTTCAGGGAGATGACATTTTTTTAGTAGGAGTTGGTAAAGTGGCTTCGGGGCAAATCTGCTCTCTCTGTCTTGGTCATCGCTTGCATGTCCTGTGTAGAATGACCCTGAAAATTACATGTGAAAATGGCATCTCTCTGCCTGGGCTTTTAAATGGCAACAAGACCTCTTCATGATGAATGTGAAATGAAATCCTACTGAAGTAGCCACCTACATTTCAGTAATGTGAACACACACATTACTGAGAGTAATGGGAGGATGTCTAGGGTGTGGAACTGAGATATTGGGTACAATAAACAGATAACAAGCTTGCAAGAGTCCTTGGCTAGACAGAACTGATCTGGAGCTTTCATTATTCAAAAGGTAATTAAAACCACTGGTGAACAGGGTAACCCAGAAAGCTGGTGATCATGTCTTTTCTCTCTAGTACAAGGCTGATGTGCAAAGCTCTGTTATGATGCCCCAGATCTTTAGCTGCAAAAGAGGTATCTCCTCAGAAGAGTGCTGCCCTGTGATCTGTTATGAAAAGGTACACAGGTGTTCTGGAAATGTAGAATGACTTGTTTTGTCACTGAGCCCTAAAGCAAACAGGTGAAGGATGCCCTCTGACCCCATTTCCTGGCCAGTGAATACTAAGAGACTGCTGCCCTTCTTAACTGAAAGGATGCAATCAGCTGGCAGCTAGCCATCTTTATGACCAATGGAGGGACCAGGTTAAGGATGCAGGCAGATTTCTGAAAATGCTCTTCTCCCTAGGGGAAATCTGCTGTTGGAATGAATGACATTGTCAATTAAATAGAATTTAGGGATTAAAACAATTGGAACAGTTTTTGTTTTGGTGCACACATTTGTGGGAGATGTCAATGATGTTAAGATCACCACAACACACATTTTCTATCTTAAATTCATTTACTCTCCTCCATGCCAGCACTGGGAAGTCACTATGAAGGACTCTGTGCTTAACAAGTCAAGTGCACCTCAAAAAGCACACACTGCAAATGGACCTTGGCCAAAGCTGCCATTTAAGTGTTAAATTCTTTTGAAAATATTGTCAGCCCATGATAATTAAGTGTTGTGGCTGCAGGACTCTTTGTCTCCAATATTCCTCTTTTTAGCAAATTTCTGCAAAAGAAAGAGTGACCAAGTCCCACCACAGTGCAGACATCCATTCACATGAAGGCACAGAACAACCCTACACCTTGTTTCGCTAAGCAGAGAAGTTCTGCTCTCTGTCCTAGGCACCTCAGAGAGTGCCTGGGAACTTCATCCGGAGGCAGCTGCTACAGTATTCTGAAGCTTCGCAGTAAGAGAAAAGAGGGTGCTCATCTATGAAGTGGGGAACAGGACTAGAAAGAGTCTGTCTAGGCCTCTGCATTCCTGTGAAGATGCTGACCTACAGGGCTTGAATTCTTGTGTTTCCCTCAATAAAAGTTTTCTTTACAACCACACACTTAGAACCCCACTAATTTCTTAATAGAAAGCTCTTTCCCTCATATCCTTATGTCTGGTGTAGAATCTGGTACTAATTGAAGGGTCTGCCATTCACACACAGTATGGAGTGCTGAATAGTTTCTGCCAAATGATAACCTACCTCTGTTAGGATGTCAAGGTTAATCTACATGTGGATTTGGGGCATCTGTACTCAATATTTTAAAAAGAAACTATCATACCATAGAAAAAGGATGCTATTTTTTTTTTAATGCTTGCAAACTCTTCCCTAAGTTCTTACCCCTGATCTTTCATGGTTTTGACTATCACTGGCAGTACAAACATGCACACATCCCATCCCACAGTACTAAGATTTCAAAGCCACAGTAGTATTGACATAACAAAATGGCCATCCATCTTCATGGAAATGTTTAGATACTCACAGTGTTGGAACAGAAGTTAGAAACATAAGCTACCCAGCATATGGCAGAGGTTTTGAAGGCAAGTTAGGACCACGAAAGGCAGAGGATTAGGAAAGGTGTGTCCAGCAAGCCTGAGGGTTCCACTGAGGCAGAGCTGCAGTGAACTTCTTTGTATCATCAGTTCAGGGTTTGCAGAATGGAGAGGGTGTCTGTAAACCACGAGTCATTCCTCAGAAGGGGAGCTACCTGGTCTTCCTGGGCAGAGTGAGGAGATTGTTCATGCAGCTCCTCCCACCAAAGTCAGACACTGAACGCTGAGAATCCTGCCGGAGCTGTGAAGAATCAAGATTACCTGCAGGAAGTGTGCAGTGTGGATTTTCTGTTTTATTTTGATCTTCTTTTTAAGATAGTGTCTCAATGTATAGCTCTGGCTTGGCTGGAACTCACTATATAGACCAGGGAGGCCTTAGAATCCCAGAGATCTGCTTCCTGGTGCTGGGATTATAGGTGTGTGACACCAAGCTTGGAGTCGCTTAGTATTTTTAAAGGAATCAAGAAACCTTGTTAAACTGACATGGTACTGAATACAATTGACAGATTTCATCTGGGAAATCCAAACCAGACATTTTCCTTTACAGAAACCCTGGAGTATGAGGTTGCAGAGAAGGGTGGGCAGACACAGGTCCAGCAGCTTCCATCTAGCCACGATTGTCAAGAGGGCCACTGCCCTCACACGCACCCAAGCTGCTGTAATCCTCCTTGTTGCAGAGCATGGCAAGGCTCACAGGTGACCCACTGATAAAGAATTTTGTGGGGAGCAATCTGTAGCTCAAATTCTAATTGGTCTTAATAATAAAAACCCAGANNCAGNTATCAGNGTGAAAGCTGAAAGATCAGAGAAGCAGAGCGGCCAGCCACCAGAAAGAATTCTTACTTCTTGGAATCCTTAGACTGAAAGGGCGGAGCTCCTGTCTCCACCCGCCTTATCANTTCCTCTCTCTGCCCAGCCTTAGCACTTCCAGTTTCCTCCTCCCAAGTGCTTGGATTAAAGTCATGTGCATCCCAAGCACTGGGCTCAAAGGCATAAGATCCCAAGTGCTGGAATTAAAGGTGTGCTCCACCACTGCCTGGCCTCTAGTGGCTAGCTCTGCACTCTGATCACCAGGCAAGCTTTATATGTTAGAGCACAAACAAAATATCACCACTCAGATATGAGAGGCCTGCATTACCATCTGGGACGATGGTGACAGCCTGGATTGCTGCCAGGGACCATGTATGGGTCCGTGGTCCTACCACAGCTGGGATCTGTGTTGATATTCATGACCTGTGGTGTTACCAAAGGCCACAAGGATGCCCAGAGTCTAGGAAGCATCCTGTGGCCATATTGGTGTCCAAGGGCCATGCCCCTGCTAGGGCCATGCTGATCTGAGTGGCCCATGTTGTCACTTGGGGCCATGGAGTTGTCCAGGCCAGAGCTGCTGCTGAGAGCCATGTCTGGGTTTGTGGCCCTACTGCAGCCAGAGTCTGTGCCCCAGTGGCAGTGTGGACCTTGGACACTAACACGGCCCCAGATGGCAGCCCACACACATCACTTCCACATGGACACATCATTCTGTTCTTGAAGTCTGAAGCTTCCAATCAGCTGTGCCCATGGTGGTCAGTAGTGGGAAGCAGCTGTGACTATAAAATGAAAATCTTTTTCTTCCAGGATGCCTCACCTGCTTCCCAGAGGGAGGCNGCAGTGTTGCTACTGGACCACATCACTGCTGAAATGAGTCAGCCCAGGATCCACTCCACTCTCTCAGAAGCCACCCTGCAGGAGGGAATTTTGCTTGTCTCTGGGACCCGGGCTCCTCTTAGGGGGCACTGAATAAATGCTATCTGCTTACTCTAACAGTTGAAAGGGTTGGGGATGGTGCCTAAGGGTGACAGTGCAAGTTGTAACTTTGAGGAAGATGAGGCACACACCCACATGTTCACCATGGAAATTATACAAACATAATTTTCCAGAAACATAATTTTGATCTTGAAGTGGCCAAAGTGTATTCACATTAAGCAATGTGTTTTAAGCCCTGTTCTCAAGGATTGGTGCAAAGTTAATATTTATCTTTAGGGTACCTAGGGTAAGGTCATCACCCAACCCCTCCAGTTTATAAAGCTGTGGTGTGGCTGCATGTGCTGTAGGAATAAATGGAGTGTTTCTAAGAACTGATAGTTTCTGAGATTAGAAGGTCTGCAATCTAAAGTAATTCTGGTGGTATGTTCATCAAGCCACCATGAGAAGAAGGGTGCTGTAGTTTCCTAGTGGGGTGAGATTATGAGAGAGCAAACAGAATATATTGGGGTGTTACCATAGGGAGGGTTGCTCTGAGCCCCCGGTATATTAAGAACATGGCTGCCAAAGGAGGAAAGTTGAACTCTGGTGTCTGGTAAGGAGCTTTTCAACCATCAATTTCTTTGACGACACATCTTTGGAGCACATGAAACTCCAGAGATGATGCAGCTGTCGTTTATTGGAAGGATTCACAGATCCCACGTAAACTACAACGGGCTTCAGAGCCTGTGTAGCTGCAGTGTGCGTGGCAGAGCTCACCTGATCCTGGGACTGTCAGCTTACAGAGCAAGCCCTGCACCTGCCTCTGGGTGATTACTGAGGAAGACATTATAGCGAACTACTCCCTGGAAACCACACTGGGAGCTTATTTCTGCAGACCTTAGATGTTACATCAGAGACAAGATGGTACTTGAGATAATAGTACCACACTGAACACTGTGAAGAGCCAGAGTCCATTTTGACAAGTTAAAGGGCCGCCAAGTCTGGTGATTTTGAAAAGAGGAAAAATGAGCCCTTGATCTTTGTTGTGCAGCAGAGTCGTGTATGACAGAGACAAGTGAAGGCTAAAGAAAAGGCTGAGAAGAAACTCATCCAAAGGCTCCACCTGTGTGATTATCAGGATGGTAACGTGTGCTCCTCTGAGCTTTAAAGACAGAAATGCGGGGGCCTCCCCTCCCCCCGACCCCCTCTCTGTCTCCTGTGTATGTGTGTCTGTTGTCTATGTGTCTGTGTTTCTGTGTATGTCTGTGTGTTTCAAAACCAATATGAAATGTGGTAAGATGTTATCAGCCACTTCTTAGAAACTTGCCTAGTGCCAGCAGCTCCTCCACAGCCAGCAGCAGTCTCCTGGGCCTTTGATCTGTGGAGGCAATCCTTCAACACTCCAGAGGAGCAAGCAGGTCAGCGACTCTGAGCCCACTGAGCTGGAGCAACAAAGATCAAAGCATGACAAGGTGTGTCGTGCCACCTCACTAAGCTCATTCTAGACATGCTCTGACCAGTGAGGCAAGGCAAGCCACATGATCTACATAATCACAAAATATGTAATTCTTAATTATAGGGCAAATGCACACATTAACGCATGCATGTTTCCTTCTGGAGACCTCCGTGGTGCCACCTGATGACTCTACAGAGCCCTCTATGCATAATAAATGTTCCAGAGACCAACATTTTGCTTTCTTGGCAAAGTCCCATTGAAAACAAATGCTTTGTACCCAATTGGTTGGCTCTACCTGTCTCAAGGAATCTTCTGTCTGGGAAGCTGAGGGAAAGAACTCTTCCAGAAGCCAGTAGCCACAGGTCTGTGCATCTCTGCCACGTCTGGTGTAGATAAGGAAGCTGGGTCTGCTGGAACTGCTCATGTCACATCCACAAATAAAGCTATAAATAATCTGGAAATCTCAGGTTTTCCCTCAACTTGATGCAGCCTAGAGTCATCTGAGAGGAAAGTTTCAATTAAGGAATAACTTCAATCAGATTGGCTGGTGGGAGATTGCTCTGTTTAATTAAAATACAAAGGTCCCCCCCCCCGTGAGCAGCACCATCCCCTAGTCAGGTGGTCTTAGGGTGTATAAGAAATCTAGTAAAGCATGAGCCCATGATTGAGCCAGCAAGCAACTTTCCTCCATAGCTTCTGCGTCAGCTCCTATTTGAGCTCCTGATCTGATTTTCCTTAATGATGGACTGTGGCCTGGAAATATAAGCCAAAAAATTTATTCACCTTTCTCTCCTAAGCTGTTTTTGGTCAGGGTGGTTTACTAAAGCAACAGAATGAAACTGGAATAAGCAGTAAAGAGATAAGCAGCGTGTTGACCCAGATCTGCAAAGGTTTTAAACAAAGCTAGAACCCAACTGAACATGCTATCAGTTAAGATGACAAGATTCCTAAATGTTGTCCTTTGGTTCTGGAATGGACTCAGAAGGCACTCTTGGCAAAGTCAGCAGATAGAACATATGAAGAACACACACACATTTCTTCAAGAAAAAACACAGTCATGCTTCTACCCGGCTTCTAGACAGTGTCATTCCTGTGGCAACCATGAGCTACCTGTGGCAACCAAGCACGTGAAGTATGGCTGCTGAGAGGAAATGGGCTATCAACATAAAATATGCATCAAATTTTAAAAATATAGTATTTTTTTAAAAGAGGACTTGGGATGTAGCTCAGTTTGTAAAATACTCCTCTAGCTCATTCAAGCCCCACCATTGCATCAACTAGACATGGTAGTGTAGTGCATCCTATACTCCCAGAACTCAGGAGGAAGAGGCAAGAGGATTCAAAACTCAAGGGCATTCCCAACTATATAGTGAGTTCAAAGGAAAGGCAGCCTTGGGCACATGAGATCCTATGAAGCAGACAGACACATAGGCATGTATACATACACACACACACACACACACACACACACACACACACACAAAATAGCTAATATCCCATTACTACAGTTTTAATATTTGTCATGTTAGAAAGATATTTTGGATATATTTGGTTATCAGAAACATATCCTTACACTTCATTTCAC
>LZPO01066611.1:73174-96259 GCA_001675575.1 Neotoma lepida
CACACACACACACACACCACACTTAAGTGTTTCCAAATGCTGATGAGGACCTCCATGGGCATTGTGATTGATTTTCGGTTCACTTCCCTTCCTCGTCAGAGCACTGCTTGAATTTTATTACTTTTTATAAAGTTCTTTCCTGAGCTCTTCCTACATTCTGTTGCAGTCTCACACCTGCTCCTCCTCCTCCCCAGTTTTGAGGACTGCACATAGGATCATATCCATGCTAAGCACACAATCTAGCATGATCTATCACCTCCACTTGTCATTCACCTTCTGATGAGTGTCTGTGTTGATCAGTTTCAGGGTTCCTCATCATATCCACAGTCAGCTATGCAATGCACGTGAGAGCTAACGCTGTCAACATTTCCTTCAATTGTCTCAGACTTTCTAAGTCAGTTCAAAGCTTTTTCCTCATTCTTGCCCCAGTGACACCAAAGTTCCCCCAAAACATATTAAATATAAATCCTGCCTCTTGCCTCTGCTTCAAATTCCTGCCTTAAAGATTCCTAGGTTCTCAGAAAGTGCAGGCATGCATCAAGATTAACATGAGTTAAATGCAAGTATATGTCTGGCTAAACTATGTGCCAGAGTTCTGTAGAAATGTGAGGTGACTGTAACTAACTGTTGGCCTCCATCAGACTCCTGCATGAGGAACACGCACCCGGAAGCTCTGAAGTCAGTTAAAGTCAGCAACTAAGAAGCGAATCTGGACAGAAAGTGTCTAAGTATATCCCTGCTTCCAAGTATGAGGAACTTTGTATATTTGTTCTAAATATTAAAAATTGGGACTATTTGTTTAAATGCTCTGTCTAGCATTTGAAAACATGACAATATATATTTTTGTTAATAGCAAATTGTTAGATCTATATTCCAAGATTATGCAGTAAATATATTTTATATTGTCAGGCTATATAAAGAGACAATTTAATTCTAAGTTGCATTCCCAAAAAAGAAATGATTTTCAATCTCCAATATAAAAAGTATACTCTCAGAGATAGTGACTGCCTTGTCAAGAGTAAATGATCTATTTTTACAAATAGATCTAAAATTAGTCCTATTAACAGAAACTTTTAAAAATGTCTACAACATTTCCATTCCAAACACATATTCATAATGAGAGTAGGGCCTGTGGGGGTTGCCTACTCACCCTGGACTTCATGGCTCTAGCCAGTGTAGCCAGATACAGAATATAAACATAAAAAATAAGGAAAGTAAGAAGCAAAGCTCTCATTTTCACAGATTATTAAAATTAAAGATTGGTTTTAGCATGGCCATCAAAGACAAGGACAGTATATACATATTGTTCTTCTATGTACTGCAATAACTAATCAGAAATAAGTAAAATATCATTTGTAATATTATTCAAATAACTGATAATAAACCTAGCAAAGATGTGCAATACCTCTATATTGAAACCTATTGAGTGACACTGAGAAAAATCTTTATTCTAAAATGAGTAGAAGGTTATAATATGATCATAGATTAGAAAATTCAATATTGTCAAGATGTCATTTATTTATAAATTGATCCACACATTCAACATAATCTCAGTAAAAAATTTCCTTGGCTGTTGTAAGATATTTGATTACACTATGTAAAGATGTGTCACTGTGATCAGTTTAATAAAAAGCTAAATTCCCAGTAGCTAGGCAGGAGGTATAGGTAGGAGTTCTGGACAGAGAAAGCTCTGGGAAGAAGAAGGAGGGAGTCACCAACCAGACACAGAGGAAACAGGACATTTAGAAGGGGAGGTAAAGCCATGAGCCTTGTGGCAGCATGTAGACTAATGGAAATGGGTTAATTTAAGTTACAAGAGCTAATTAGAAACAAGCCTAAGCTAAGGCTGAGCTTTCATAAGAAGTCTCCATGTCATTATTTGGGAGCTAGCTGGTGGGACACAGAAAGATTCAGTACACTTGGCTATTGAAAAGGTTATTTTAAAATATCTATGGAAATGCAAGGATCTAAGATTGACAGGAATTATTTTGGAGAAATAAGAAAATACAGAAAAGTTGAACTTAACTGAAAAATTTCTAAACTTGATGCTGTGATAGTAGAAGTTTGTAAGACTAGGAGATAGACCAGTGTAACGGACAGGACATCACAAACACATCTATACTTATGCAGTTACTTTATTTCTTTTTTAAAAATCACTACTGTGACTTGGGGCAAGATTTTCCTCTAGTTATTGTGTGCTCCTATTTTTTAAGTGGTCTTTATAGATTCTTTATACTATACTCAAAATTAACTCATATGGATCAGAGTCTTAGATACTAATGTTAAAATGATAAAAAGTATTGCCATGGCTTCATGGCATTCAGTTTTCTGAAACAATACATCAAAAAGCAAACATAAAAAGGAAGTCTTATAATTATGGCATCATCAAATTTAAGGATGCTGTTCGTTAATGGTATTTTTTTAACTAAGGAAATAAAAGGCAGGTATTTACTGGAGAAAACATTGGCAATAGCTATGTCCAACAAAAGATTCATGACACCNCCCCCCCCATGAAGAAATATAAATGAGTAAGGAAAAGACAGCTCAGGGTTTCTAAGAGGAGAAAAACAAGGTGGTTTTCAAAGATGATTTCCAGATGCTCAATAAATATATGCAAAGCTACAATACATAAATCTTCAGATTGAAATTAAAACCACAACAATGTACAACTACATCTATCTACCTCAATAACTAAAACTAAAAAGAATGAGGATGTCAGGTGCCAGCGAGGATGAGAACTCTCATCCTACAGAAGTACAGAGGGGTGAAACAGTCTCAAAAACACAGATAAATACTTGACATCTAAGAAAAAGAAGAGAGTAGTCTCATGAAGAGACCTCTATAAGAACAAGGAGATGTCTCAGTAGTTCCTGTACAAAGCTAGACATGGTGGTGTGTGCCTTTAATCCAAGCAGGGGGGTGGGGGTGGGCACAGAGACAGGAAGATTCCAGAAAAATCACTAGTTAACTAGTATAGCCAATAATGAACTCCAGATCCAGTGAGAGACCCAGTCTCCAACACAGGTGGGGGAATTGAGGAAGACACCCAACATGAACTTCTGGCTTCCACATTTACATACACACGTGCACACACACAGACACTCATGCACGCATCAATCAAAACATTGCTGCTGCCTTGATCCTAGACTCCCAGGCCTCTAGACTGGAGTAAATAATCTTTGGTTGTTTATAGTATTCAGATAGGAGGCTGATGAAAGGATGGGCATCTGAAAGGTGCTGGCTGTTTTAAGGCTGTAGAAGGCCCCAAAACAGCTTGACAACACAGCTGCCATGACAGGCTTAGAGACCCAAACACAGCTTCTGTGACAGGCTTACTGGCAGGCAAAACCCATACCCAGGAAAAGCCATGAGCTGACCCCACCCAGGGAGGGCCTACATCTAAGGGGAAGTATCTGACATTCCAAACATTCCAATTATTAGATAAGGTGGCCAGATGTCCCTGAGTCTAGCATACACCTATTTTTGTTTTATAGATACCCCTAGACAAATGTCAGCCAATCAGGGTCCAGAATCCTGGAAATCCCCTCACCACAACCACTGCTATGATAAAATCTCTACCCCACCTGGGCTCAGGGCTCTCTGCTCTCACTGCTGCATCAGACAGACAGAGAGACCAAGCCCTGGACCTGGAAGGTAATAAAGGCTTTTTGCTTTTCATATGGGATTCGGTCTCTGTGGTGGTCTTTTGGGGCTCCCCGTGATCTGGGCATAACAAAGGCCATAAATAAAAAGATGGCTAAGGAACCAGANAAGGCCTCAGGTCTGGTCTCTGGTCCCCACAGGGGCCTCCAGGCTCAGGAAGGACAGCCCCATGGTTCCCCAGCACAGACAAGGCAGCACAAGGAAATCTCCTCTATGTCTAACTTCTAGCTCCATTCTACTTCAGCTATTCCCTCTTGTCCATATCTGCATTTTCTCCTGAATTTTTGTCTTTCTGGAATCCCAAGGGCACTGTCCTGAAAACTTATCTCCATGACCTGGTGGGCCTTCTCTCCCTCTCAAAGCCCTGCAAGGTTTTACATGACTCTCTGCTTCCTTATCCAGTGCCTCTGTCCTCTTGCAGCACTTCCCCGTCTTGGCCCTTGAGCATGTGACCTGGGAGGCTTGTGTGCAGAGGTGCTTTACTGGCTCAGACTGACCTATTGATTTAAAACAGAAGAAGAAAATTAAGTGTAGTTGTCAGTTCTTTCTTAGACTGGTCAAAGCAGCTCACGGTGAGAACATTTCAAAACACAGCTTCAAGGAGTGCCTTCCTGTGAGACCACACGATGATTTGAAGATGGGTTACATCCTAAAGGCTTGGTGCCTAGTGTGTTTCTGGCACATCTGAAAGGTGATAGAGGCTTCTCTAGGCTGGACCTCGTGGGAGGGTCTTGGGGTCACCCTCCACAGGGTTGGTAGAGTCCCAGTTTCTTTGTCCTCTTTTGCTGACTCACAATATGAGAAGCTTGACTCTGCCTCAATATGCTACCTCCACAAAGACCATGAATAATGGAGTCCTTTGATCTTAGGTCAGGGTCTCCAAAACTGTGAGTGAAAATAAAACTTTGCTCATTACAAGTTAATTGCCTCAGACACCCTGTTGCGTTAATGGAAAGCTAATAGGAAGAGGGAACAGCCTGGAGAGCTGGAGGGCTGAAATATGAAGAACTGATTCAAAGAGCAAGCAGACTTTTGTGGGTTCCTTGGCTGAGCCTGAGTTCTGTTCTGTGCAAAGAGAAGAGTGAAAAGGCAGCATTACCCATGGATCAGGCCAGTGAGCCTGAAGAACCTGAAGAGATGATGAGTTACAGGAATAGCAGAACGTGTGATCTTCGCCTGTCCTTGGAGGAAAAGTAGAGCAAATTACATTCACTTCCTTGTAAACTTAAAACTTATACTTCAGTCTTGGAAAGGAAGTTTGGTGTGTTTGCAAATGCGGGAAGTGTTCTTGCTCTAGACTCCTGAGTCTACAATTAATCAGACAAATTGCAAGCTGACCGGTCAGCTGAAGGGGATGCTGTCCTGAATAATGCACGGCACAAGCTTGCTGGCTTCGGATTTGTTAGCCAGATGCTTTCCTTCCCAGATTTAAGAGCTCTTTATTCTCTGAGGGAGTCTTTGCTTATGCTCCTTAAAATACCTTCAGTTTGACATTTCCTTGGATTCCCAGTACACTTGAGGATCGTGCCTCTCCAGAACCCTGACTAGTAGAGACTAGAATGCTAGGTGGCCCTGGACCTGCCCCAGACCTGTGCTCAAGCTGAGTGCCGTGCTCTCTCCTCACATGTGGCTCTGATAGCATTTTCTCTGCCTTCCTGGAGAGCTGTTGGGAGAAGGAAGGGCTTCAGGGCATTGTGTGGCTGTGTGGGCATGGCTGTTCATGCTCTACTATCACACCGCACGCTGTCTAGGAGGAGTCTACATGACCAGGCACTGCCCTGTGCACAGCAGGGACTGAGGTGTTAGTTCTGCTTTATGCAAAGAAGCCTCAGCTTTAGTCTGCATTTCATTCCAATAAAAACCTGCTATGGTAAGCCATCACTGTGTGTCCCATGAGGCTTCTATCTTCAAGGTTATTTCCTGACTGGGGAAAGACAGAGTGCATGAAAATGTCATATAGTGTAGAGTATGATAACAGTCTTCAATTTATTTTTAAATGGTGTATCTCAAGGCTCTTGCCTCTCTTTAAAGACAGGGTCTAATGTAGCTGAGGCTGGACCTGAACTCACTGGTAGCCAAGGCTGGTCTTGAGGGCCTGGCTTTCCTATCTCTACCTTGAAGTATTGAGATTATGGATGTTGTGTCCCTATGCCTGCATCCACCCTTATTCTGTCTGTATAATATTTCATCCACTCCTGTGGCTTTAAATANAACATGTGTGTAGTGATAGACCCCAGACTCAGGGTGCTATCCTCTCAGGTGGGCACCCCAAGAACCCAGACTCCAGTNCAGTTGATGCAAGTAGCAAGAGGATTTATTCAGCAATGTTGCAACGTTTGTACAAACGGGCCTCTACACTGGGGAGTGAGAGAAGCCCCGAGCTGCAGTTGCACACACTTTTTAAAGGCAAAAACCACAAAATTATCACAAAATTACAGTTTCCATACTTATTTATTTTGATTGGCTTGTGTCTAGGACTTCCCACATAATCATAGCTTAATCATAGGGTAAATGCTTGTCATTGATTTTCATTGGCTGCCCTTAGGTGGGGGCATACTATGGCTAAACAATCACTATGGAGACTAAGGTTGGGGCATCGGTTGCCTAGGAAATCAGAGTTGGAACATTCCATGATCAAACAGTCATCATCACATGAATGTCTTGTGACGTTCTCTGGCCAGGCAGTTTTTATTTCCTGGAGTCTAGACCGGCTAGCTCCAGTAACCCAATTCCAGTAACCTGGGGCCTATAATAGGTTCCAGTAACCCAAGAGCAAGGGTCTAAACTGGAGGGCCCCAAGTCTCCTTTTTCTAGATGAAAGTATTATATTTTCACACTCAACATATATTTGTCTTTAGGCTATATTTTAGAGGCAGTGTTAAAGTCTATTTTACAAAATTACTCCGAGCTCAGTTGAGGCTTTTCCGAGAACTTCCAGGGAGTTTTCGCACTGGGGCGTGGGCCAAAAGTTACGGTTGAGCAGCGTATCTCAATCAGTCATTGTGACTGTGGCTTAGCCGTTCTGCTCTTTAATTCCTTGTTTCTGAAAATTAACTTTAGTTCCTTGTTCCCAGAAAAACACTTTGGTTCCTTGTTCCTAAAAGGGGCTTAGGCCTGAAAGGCTCAAAATCAGGGTCTTTCAGTAGAGGCATCCTTGGCTATCTTCTCAGTCCTGACTCCCTCTTGCTTCTAGAGTCTATGCAGAAGCTTAAAATTAGTTCCCCCTCACACTAACAGAGACTGAAAACTGATGTGTCTAAGAACCGAGCACCCCTTCCTCAGCTCCCCATGAGGGCCCTACCACCAGTCTCCTCACTGGGGCTCTTCCACCAGTCTCTGTACAAACATCCCACTGTTCACCCAATCATGACTGTCTTGCTTTTTCAACTTATCCACAGAACCAATTCTACCTGTAAGTAAGTGTGTTTTTCTTTCTCTCAGGTGCTTTTGGCTGAATTTCCAACAAAATACTTGCATTCAAAAGATATTGTCAGGGTAGACAGAAAATGATGTCAGGATAGTCAGGGCTGAGAATATAGTTGTGGATATCTCTACGTACACCTGGTATTTAAAGCTGCCAGAGAGGGTGGAATACTATACATACAGAATAAAGGTAGATTCAGGCATGGTGGCATGACACCTATAATCCCAACACTTCAAGGTAGGGATAGGAAGGTCAAGCATTCAAGGCAAGCCTTGGCTACAAGTAAGTTCAAGATGTTTGAAAAAAGAAAAAAACAAAGTTATATAGATGCTTTGTATATACAGAGGGAGATGGTAAGCTCCATGCTGTGGCTCCTGGAAGTGCACAAGAGCCCATTGTCAAACATTCAGTCAGCTATCAAACAAAGCCTTTGTTAAAGCCAAATTAAATTGTTTTACAATTAAATTAACTCTATTAAAATTAAAGTAACAAATGTTCATCACTCATTTCTAAACTATTTCATTACCATCATTATCTAAGCTAAGACTGTTTACAATATGTGATGATGGGAATAACTTCATATTTTATTCCACCATTATCTGAGCTATGAGGTTATTGTACCTGATGATGCAGACATCTTTGAACGATGACTCATTTCTGTTCCATTTTATATTCTGTATCCTCTCCACAAGCAGAGCCACAGTATCTATTCAAGTGTTATAAATCAGTTTGCCCTTTTGGTGGAGATTCAGGTGTGAAATAGTTACCAGCACACTACAAAGATCATACAAAGGATGTCTTTGAGAGATGTTATAGATCTATACATTTGGAGTCAGGAGGATGATCCTCAGCCATAATCAGATTCTGAGTGGTTGTCATGAAAAGATCAAAAGCCCAAAGGAAGAAATATAGCCCATGCCTTGACGGTGCTCATGTGTGTTTGGAGAACCAGGGAGAAGGAACAGCCTCTGCAGAAGGACCTAGACACCAACCTTTTATCTTGTAGGAACAGACACTGAAGCCTGCTCTGTGAAATGATAAGCTGAACTCAGAGCAGACTCTCAGCAAGGATCCAACCAAGGAGATGGAAGGAAAGGACGCTTCCACGGCACTTCACTCACCCGATCAGCAAAGGATAGGACTGATCATTCAGAATGTGTGAGCTGAAACCCTCTACACAAGGAAAATGATGTGTTTCCAGGGCCCACGAGATGACTCAGGGGTTAAAGGTGCTTGCTCTCAAGTCTAGAAACCTCAATTCAATCCCTGGGACTGATGGGGTGGAAGGAAAGAATGGATCCCACCAAGCTATGCTCTGTCTGACCTCTTTGCTATACCATACCCACACACTCACTAAACAGAATAATAGAAATATCTTAAACTATGGGCTGAAGAGATGACTCGGTAGTCAAGAACACGTGGGTTCTTGCAGAAGACTTAGGTTTGATTCCCCTGTCATCTGTAATTCCAGTTCTCAGGGATCTGATGCCTACTTCTAACCTCCTTGGGCACTGTGTGTGCATGTGTGGTCAACAGACATAAATGCAGGCAAAACACTAGTACACATAAAATGATAAAAATAATTTTAAAAAATAATTTAAAATGTGATATCAGATAAAACTTACTTTCCCAGGTTTGTGTGGACTACATGAAATTAAACTGAGCTATAGTCTGAGGACCTCTCAGCCATGAATAGCAAAAACTCATGAAAAGGTTGAATCAAAATGTAGAATAAGAGTGATTATTTAATGAAGCTCAGTACAGTTAACTCTCCACAGGAAAAGTTCCCATGAACCCCTAGCATACCCTCTCCACTGAATTAAGGTCCTCAGGACCCTGCTATCATACCCCCTCCACTGACCAAAAGTCCCCACGAACCTCCTAGCAGACCCCCTCCACTGACCAAATGCTCCCATGAACCTGCTATAATATCTTCTCCACTGAGCTGAACAGTAGTTTTCAATACATTTACTTAAGGATGTGTTTCTTACCACAGTTGAAGCTCATTAGCAGCAGCTGAAAATAATTAGAGGGCTAATTAAAACAGACTAATAAGGTGGTTCGGTGCTAATGATACGAGACTCTTTGTTACCCACTCAATGGAGCTCTTTGTGTCTCATCTGTAACCGGGAGAAAGCATGTGTTCTGCCAGATACAAAAGGATCTTGCCACTTTCATTTTAACTGGCAATTATGAACGCAGGAATAAAGTCACAGAAGAAGGAAAACTCACCATCTCCCCTCTTGTAAAAAGTGAACAATGCACCCAACAATGTGAGTGGTACCTGGGCTGTAATGGCTACTCTTTCATTTTGATGTGAGGACCGGTGTCTGTGGAAATAGCAGCTTGGAACAGAGAGACCTTAGCACTGCACGTAGAGTGGCTGAAGGAGATGAGAACAGCTCAAGGAAACTGTGAGACCCTTGTCCAGGAAGATAACTATAAACTACCGAGCACTGCGAAACTTTGTTCAGTGGGGTTGGTTTGTTTTCCTTCAGCCCATTTGGTAACACTAATGTGACTTGGAAGAAAATGACTATATTTCCAGGAGGGAATAGCTCAGGGGAAGAACATTTTGACTACAGAAAATGACTATTTTTCCTGGCGTGAGAAATCTAATAGAGAAAATGATAGCATTAGTGGTTCAGAACAAATGTTTGTGTATATACTCATAAAAGCCCACAGGACAATTTGAAGATGGTGATATGGATATCTTGTTATAATTTCTAAGAAAATGTAAAAATGTGATCTAAATAGAAACTCCTGTATGTTTTAAGACTAATTCAAAACCAGTTGACACAGTACAAGTAGGAAATGGTAATGCTCGCCTCAGTTTAGTGGGGTTGTGGTCTCTAGCAGAATTGACCTATCATGGCATTTGAGCTCTAGTTATATCTGTCTCTAGTGCTGACCTGAGATCTTGGTTTTCTGGCATGAGAACCAGTAAGGTGTGTGTTTCCACTGCCTGGTCTAGGCCAGGATAACACACTGGAACCATGAGCAAAAATAAACCCTTGTCAGTTACATTTTCCTGTTGAGCATTTTGTCACAGAAATGAGAAAAATAACTAAGATGTCCCTGGTGTTTAGTTTAAGCCTTTCGCCCTACTCAGAACTAATGAGGTAGAGGAGGTTAATCTGCTCTCTCCACCATCTTCCTCGTCCTGCCTTGGCCTCTGAGTTCTTGAATTATAGAAACGGGTCACATGGTCCACTCAAACCAGGGAGATATAAAACAAGCACTGTTGATACTTGAAGTCATATAACTGTTTGCTATTCTGTGCACTGTATGGTGTTCAATAGCAGCCTGGGCCTGGGATTCAGTAGCATCTTTAGCAGAAGCATTTCGTATTGCTGCTGTCAAGACATGGTGATCATTAATATCTCCAGGCAGTGCCAACTGTGCTCTGGGAACAAAATCACTCTGATCTGAAAAACCAATAATTAAAGTCCCTCTGCATTTATCAGCAACATTTAGCTGGGGCTTGTGTCCCATGTATTTTGCCAAGGGGTTCACAAAGATTGTCACTCTCCATTCTCACTTGGAAATATCAAGTAAAGAGCAGCAGCCTCAATTGTGCCTAGGAAACAGATGTTAAGAGAAGGTTAGTAGCTAGCTCGAGGTCACAGAGCTGGCGTGGTAAGAGGTCCTTTGGACTCCATGGGTAATATGGGCAATAGCAACTGCCCACCCAGGCTGACCTCCTTCCTCGGGTCTTCACCAACATCACCCACACCTTCACATCTCTTCCCTGCCAGGAACAACAGCTGTCCCCATGTTCACAGGGGCACTATTATTGTGACCCTCGGAGATTCTAACACCTTTAGCCCCTGTCCCCTCCTCACAGGACTGGGTCACACATCCTGGTGTCTCTCTTTATACATGGATGTGCCAGAAGAGGCAAGCTCCATTCTTAGTCACCCGACCTAGGTAGAGCTCCCCATCAAGCTGCTCGGGGTTGGGTATTTCACCTTCTTTCTTTTGTTCTGCCAGCTCAGCATGGTAGCTGCCTTCTGAACTTGGTGTTTCTATGATTCTTTTATTATTGCTTCATTGTCATTGTTATCAGAGAATTCCACACATGCATATGGTGTATTTTGGTCATACCCACCCTAACATTCCCCCTCCAACTCTTTCCAGATCCCTCCAGCCTCCTGCAATTTTGTATCCTCTTCTTTTTCCATTAGCTCACAGAGTACAGAACCAGTGCTATCCCAATGCATGTGGGTGGGAAGCTACCCACTAGAGCATCATCAGCCTGCCCAGTGNCATGCCCCTGAAAAAAAAACTGATCTTCCCTCATCAGCAACCGCCAATAGCTCCTCAGCTGGGGAGTGGGTCAGCTCCCCCGCCCCTCCTTTATCCACGTTACGATGCTTTCTGGCTTGACCTAGTCCAGGGCTTACACAGGAAAGCACAGCTGCTGGGAGTTCATCAGTGCAAAGGCCTGTGGTGTCCAGAAGACACTCCAACTCTGGCTCCTACATCTTATCACCTTCTCTTCTGCAATGTTCCCTGAGCCCTGGAGACAGCAGTTGAGATTTCTGTGATTCATAATTGTTTTATCTTGACTGTTCAGTTAATTAATCAACATGCCTTTATACCTAATTAGGGACATTTTGTATTGTTAGCTTTCTTACAAAAACAACTGACTTGGCCGGGCGGTGGTGGCGCATGCCTTTAATCCCAGCACTCGGGAGGCAGAGGCAGGCGGATCTCTGTGAGTTTGAGGCCAGCCTGGGCTACCGAGTGAGTTCCAGGAAAGGCGCCACCAAAGCTACACAGAGAAACCCTGTCTCGAAAAACAAACAAACAAACAAAAAAAAAAACTGACTTGGTTCTCATCTCTTGATTGAGCCCTAACAGCAACAGATGCTGGCTAACATTCATGAAGACCTAGCACTGAACATCCCTAGAGGAGAAAGACAGAACTGGTAACATTTATGATGTACAACTTAAATAATATATATGCAGAGCTTTGCATAAGCTCTTAGGAATTGTGATGCTTATGTCATGATATATTCATGAAAGAAAGTAAAGTAGAGATAGCTGTAATGATGATGGAGATGATGCACCTTTAACTTTGACTCTACTTTTCTCTGAACATGCAGAGGATGGCAAGCTCCATGCATTAGAAAGAGCAACAGAACATGTCTAGTAAGCTTTTGACGAGGAAGATATTTAATAAGGCAATAACTGTTGGAAGGAAATTAAGTTGAAATGTGAGAACAGGAGTTCCTTGGGCCAGCACCCTAGGGAAATGCTAGAAGAAAAGAAGTCTGTGAAGAACAGAGCTCTGCCTGACAAATCCCAATGGTTTATTATGAATAGCAAATAATTTTTCCCTCCGAGTCACAGGATGTGAACAGCAATGAGTTTTAATCACAGGAAAAACATGCTTTACACTTCAGAGCCCCAGCGTGCTGTTCTAATATCTTTTCCAGGTACTATTCTGTGGAGTACATTCTGCCTCAGAAATGTCTGAGGGCTTTCAATTATGGCTCCTGTAATAAGACCCAGCTTGATTCAAATGTCTACCCCTCAATCTAAAGCATCCTTAATTCATTGAATTATTTCTACAATGTCCCTGGGGGTTTCCATTAGCTGTCCAGGACTAACAACCATGTACAGGAGACCTGCAATATTACAAAGACAGCTTCCTATGGAGACCCCAGTCCCTCCAGCTATAGACTTTTATAGAATCTCTGCCAGGACCCCTGTAGCCCTGGCAAAGACTGAGTTACCACAGAGGACTCTTCCTATTTCAACAACCACTCAGACTCCTACTCCTCCCGGAACCTTCCTCCTCTAAGAAATGGCACATCCAAGTGAACTTGCCAAGATCTGTCTGAAATCCTTTGGATACTTCCATGGTGTTTCTTCTCCTGCATAGCATGACATCCAACAAGTTTCAGTGTTTATAATCTTACAAGTCTCATAGCTTTGCCTACAAGTCTATAATAAAGACTTCTGAAGCCCATGCTTACTTGCAGTTTCTTCAGAAATGTTCATTATACTTTAAACTAAATAGATAAAAATTTGAGTAGAAACAACCTGTTCTTCTCATCCTGATTCTATCACCAGTGAGGACTGGAAGCTTCGAAGAGTTTCATAATCTATGTTGGTCCTAATTTGCTTTTCTGTTACTGTGATGAATATCATGACCAAAGCAACTTGAGAAGGAAAGAGTTTTTTCAGCTTTCAGGTTGTAGTCATCATCCAGGGAAGCCAAAAAGGTAATGAAAGAAGGAGGTTAAAGTAGAAACAAAGGAGGAAAGTGCTTACTGGCTTGCCCACTGGCTCATGCTCACCTACTACTCTTCCATAGCCCAGACCCACCTGCCTAGGCACGGTACTGCCCAAGGCACCATCCTTGTGATTTTGTGATTTTTCTAGAAAACTAATGTATACCAACATCTACAATCAGGACATGGCGATAGGCCTATCTGAGCTGGTCAATGGCTCAATTAAGACTCCTTGTCAGGTAACACTAGAGTGTATCAATTTGGCATTAAAACCTAACCAGAATAGCATCAATCCTGCTGGTCTCCTTGGGGACATGGTTGACTTTGGAGCTGGATAGGAAATATTCAGAGGCTCCTGGAACATCTTTCAGTATCAGGAAGTTAAAAAAAAAAGTTCTCAACAAAAATCATATCCAAAGCCACTATTCCATCTTTCTTTTTTGTCTTATTTCTTTTTTCTCCCTTCTTTCTTTTCTAATAATTTTGTTCAAGATTTCAACATAATAAGAATCATAGAGCCAAAGCTAGAAATAACCATTTTGAAAATGGCAGCTTCATCTTTGCTCAAAAACAAAAGTCCTGAATGCAGCAAGCTCTTTTATGAGAGGAGAAGGAGAGACTATTTGAGCGCCTTGTATTCCTGTTATACACAGGCACTCTTGTCACCAGGACATGGCCAGGTTCTGGCCATAGCAAAGCAATTGGTCCATTCCCTTTAGCCAAAACAAAATAGGAAATGGGCCATGAAGATCTGATGTTCAATTTCTCTTTATGTCCGTCGTTGATAGACTGCTGTGTTCTAGCCCCATGCATGAGGGTAGAGCAATCCTCAGTGGATGAAAACTGCTGCAGACAGCATCACATGCCTACCATCAGCCCAATGTTCCCTCCATTCTACCGTCTGAATGGGTATACAATATGCCTTTCTTTCTGATGATGGGATTGCTTTTCTGCCTGGGCTTCCTGGAAGTTTAGAACAAAATGTTAGGCTAAATACATTAGCCAGGCTATTCCCAGGGATTGATGATGGTCTTTTTCCTATATTTTTTCTATTCTAACTTCATTACCTAAGAGAATGTATTTTAATATGGGCTACTTTAAAATCCTTTGAAGTCATAGCTGGAATACAAATAACATCTTTTGATGCCCACATAGTTTGGGTAAGGTCACAGAGCAAGCTCCATCTATGGCAGTCTCTTTGAAGGGCCAATTTGCAGTCATAGAAATGAGTATGTACAGCTTCTCTCTGCGCCATCTGTTCACTCGTGTTTATAATTCAGGAGACAGCATCATAAACTCTAGAAATAATGAAAGTAATACGGCTGGATGGCTCCCTGTAGAGCTGAGCTTGAAGGCTTTTGTGATTTTTCCAGAAAACTAACGTATACCAACATCAAAAGAAAAAAATGGTATTTATTTTCTAAACTCAGGCATGAATCCATTGACTTGCTGTTTTGTTGAGCAAACTGTCAAATATTGTTTCAAATGTCCCTTGATCCCCTTCTATATCTTTTTGTGTCATTATTGTTCACTGTTTCATTCTTTGAAAACAAGACTATAAAGTTTATCTTTGGAACCAGCAACATGACTCCAAGGGTATAGGTGCTTGCTGCCAAGCCTGATGACCTGAGTTCAATTCCCAAGACCCATATGTTAAAAGGGGAGAAACCTGTTGTCTGACCTCCACATGTATACACAGAAACAAATTAATGTAATTTTTAGAAGAACTAAGCTTTCAAAATAATGAAAAACTTTGACAACATCAACTGACAGAGAAGTAAGAAAAGGTACTTTTTAAGACCAAAGGACTTTATAATTGAAGTTTAGATTTTTTTAAAAACTTCAGTGCCTATAACATGGAATAATAGCAATTAATAATAGTGCAGGTACATAACATTTATCCTAAGTGAGGCCTGTCTTAGTGAGTTAAAAGTGTCCATCTATTTAATTCTCAGAAGAGCCATATAGACAAGTGCTGACAGGATCCCATTACACAGATGAAGAAACCGAGGTACATGCTAAGATTGAATATTGTCTTAGCTTGCTTTCCATTGTTATGTTCAAAAGCTACTTTCAGAGAAAAGGGTTTATTTCATCTTACAACTTATAGTTCATCATGAAGGGAAGTTAGGTCAGGACTCAAAGTAGGAACTTAGAGGCCAGAAATGAAGCAGAGGCCATGGAGGAACTCAGCTTACTGGTTTGGTCTCTACTGCTTGCTCAGCCTGCTTTCATATGCACCCCAGGACCACCTGCTCAAGGGTGACATTGCCTGCAGTGGGCTGAAACCTCCTACAGAGTGGAAATAGCAGGATACAGGGGATATAAAGGGGAAATGGGAAAAACAGGGCTGGGGCTTTAATTAGGTCAGCAGTTTTCAACCTGTGGGTCTCAACCCCTTTGGGGATTTGCAAATAAAATATCCTGTCCATCAGATATTTACATTATGATTCATAACAGTAGCAAAATTATAGTTATGAAGTAGTAAAGAAATAATTTTATGGTTGGGGTCACCACAACATAAGGAACTGTACTAAAGGGTCCCAGCATTAGGAAGGTTGAGAACCACTGAATTAGGTAGAAGGGAGGGGTTCAATACAGAGTTAAAGGGAGGGAGAATGGACAGACAACACTAAGGATGTTTGTAAAGCCTTAAGAACTCATTTTATCCATATATCTTCACTTGCAAGTGTTTATTGCAAAGAGTCACTGGTCTGGTTTGAGGCCTGTGGTTTCTGCTACACTATCAATGCTGGGCCCTCATTGGGACTCCTCTTGGTTATTCTGCTGTTTCCCTGTGTTGTAGAAATCCTGCAGCATTGGGTCTGCTGGACCAATCCTTTCATGTGCTCCAGCAGATCACAGATGGGGTGGATGTTGGGGTGGGCCAACACATAACTCTGGTTCTGGGTCTGGGTAGTTGCAGGGTTGGATAGAAGGGTTTACTGCATGACTCACTGTGTTACACAACAGCTTCCATGACAAGATTGATTTTTTCCTTCTCTCTTTTTCTTTTCTTTTTTCTCTTAAATTTTATTTTATTTTATTTTGGGGGGAGGTTGCAAGGGCAGAGGATGGATACAAAGGGATAGGGAAACAAATGGAATGGAAATGCATGATGGGAAAGACACAAAGAATAAATAAAAGAAAAAAAGAACTCATTTGATATTTACCTAAAATTACATATCAATGCTCCCCACAAGAACAACAGACTAACAAAATCCCCATTAGCAGGTTTGAGGAACCACTTTTCAAGCTGTTGGTCAGGATAGCCCAAGAGACTCTCAAAATAATATAAGTTACTCCTGTTGTCCTTGGCCGCCTCCCAGAAGCTGAAGGTAAATCCCTACTGCTGAACACACCATACACTTAGGGCATATGATTTGGAGGATTAGAGCCAGACTTGACCTGAAAGTCTAGCTTCCAGAGTGTCAGAAGGTACCATGTAACCTGCCATGGGAGGGAAGCAATAATGGTCCTACCCATCTGTGTTGTCTATGAACTACAATGACCAGCATGGCAAGATATCAGGAAGGTGAGGTAGTAGCACTCATATCTTGGTGGTGACTAACAGCTAGCTGTCTATTTGAATTAAGGCCCACAAGGCAGGGAAGAAGTCATGGCTGGCACTAGAAACCTAGACAACTACCTGGAGCTAGTGAGAGAGATCTTAGGGGAGAACACACTACTGGCACTTTAGTAGAGCAGCACAACTCCTAAATACTTATTCTCATCCCCACAGACAAGCGTAGCCTCATCCTCTTTGCAAAAGACGGTCTCTGAAAATCACAAATCTCTAAATGCAGAGACCAAGTGATCACGGGCTGCCCAGCCCCAGTGGATCTACCTACAGCACAACTCCTGCCCCTAAAGCTCAGGGAACATCATAGAGAAGGGTGTGGGAAGATTATGAGAATCAGAGGACCAGGAAGTCTGATGTGAGACTCTGATTCCTAGAAATGACAGGGAAGCTACACCCATAACACCTCAACAATATGGCTTCCTACACAAGACCAAACAATGACACCACCANTAGACTTGCTAACATGGAAGAGGGAAATCTCACCAGTGGCCCAACTCCTAGACAAAGAACTACAGGCAACCAATGACTGCTGAGAGGGAGATTTACTCTTTTCCAGGCATGAATCCCCTAATTGCTTATCTAGCACTAAGTGAGCAACTTTGAAACCAAATATACACATATCAGACCATCACAGTAGTGCCTGGACACAGGAGGAGCTCTATTTGGTTATAATTTCATTTTTACAATTAGACTCACCACTTACCCATGGGCAGTATGACCTCAGACTGTGTTTTTCTCTCAGTCTTAATTTCTTTACCCACGGAACCTGAGGTTGATGGTATTAGTGCTTTTAGAAGAGGAGGGTGACTTGTGAGGGAGACCAGGCCTTGACAAGACCTTCTGCATAGCAGGGACTCCACTGATGATGTCTCTGAGGACAATTCAATCTTACTTTTCTTTTACTCTGCTTACCTAGCAGTCTCCAGACTTGAAGATTTCAAGCAAAAACAACATTTTCTTTTGTGTATTTGTTTCATAGGATGCCATCTGAGATGAAATTGTCTACAGACTGGGAAATCAGTTCCTTCTTCCTCTCTCCTTCCAACAACTCTGGGTACTTCTTGACTATGGATGGCATGGAACCCTGGTGAGTAGAAGTAGAGCCCTTGTAAGAACAGACACCCCCATCCTCCTACCCCCTTCTCCTTCTTCCCTTCTCTCTGCCATGCAGGAATATGGACAAGAAAATTGTGCAAACCACAAAGACTTCTCAGCCTCCAGACCAATATTTGTTAAGTCACCAAGTCTAGAGCAACTAGTTATGGAACCAAACAAATGGGCTTTGAAATCCTGCAGCAGAAAATCTCCCCAGCAGCCATCACACTCTCCTGTCATTTAAGACCGACAGTCCACAAACACACACTGTTGAGATGAGCCACTGTCTAAGCGTCCTGTTTGCTCCTCTGGTCTTCCTTCCTCCTGCAGCTGGTTACTTTTCATGTCTGTTTCACTTGAGCTTCTCCCACCTGCAGGACAGATGAGATACTTAAGGTGTCGAAGCAAATGATCTAAGCCTGAAGTTAGTCAGATTGTTGGCTTCACCTTAGAAAAGGTGCGCTTTAATAGTTTATGTGGTATCATTTAATTAAGGAAGAAAGTAATGGAAAATGGCTTATGGTTCACTGACCATGCCTTAAGAGAATCTAGTTGGTCTGCTGAGATGTGTTTTCATCTTGGAGTACATGTCTTTTTAATGAACTCTAGCCTCAGAAGGTATTTGCCAAATTATTTTTTCCAGTATAAATACAAATGAAATAGCAACTCCTAAGTGAACACTTCTTTGGATAAAATCTTAACTTCCCCATCTTACCTAATCACGGAATGTGGGTGTGCTCTGTGCTTAGAAAATAACTAAGGTCTTACGGCCAGCAATGCTCCATGGCCTGTGACATGATAAAGTGTGTACCTGGTTTTGGTCTCATGTTTCTGTCTGAATCCCACCATCAACATGTATTAGTCCGATCTTGGGAAACTCACTTGAGTCTGGGTCACATCTGTTAAGGTAATAGTATAAAATCCGTCTCACATAGTTCTTGCAAATACTGAGTTAGAGAAGAAAACAAACAAAATGGATCATAAGCCTAAATACAACAGCTAAAACAAAGCCACTCAAGACTCCATCAAAGTGGAAAGGTCTTATATTGAAATTAGTTACATTCAGAAAGTGAAAAGAGGGCTGGGGAAGCAGCTCAGTGTTAAAGTGCTTGTCATGCAAGCCTGAAGACCAGAGTTCAGATCCCCAGACTCCAAGTAAAAGTTGGGTGGGTGTGGCAACCAACCTGCAATCCCAGTGCCTGGAATACAGAGACAGAATCCCTGGAGCAAGCTGCCTAACCAGATTAGCCGGAGTGACAAACTCCATGCTCAGTGAGCAACCTTGACTCAATATATAACATAGAAAGCAATGGAGAGAAGCACCTGGCACCAACTGGGGCCTCCACACACATGCACATATGTGAGCACCACATATGTGTACTTGTACACATCCCTGTGCCTCCACATGTATAAACTCACATACACAAATGCATACATATACCACACACATAGATACACAAAAAAGAAAGAAAATGAAAAGATCCATAAGATAATAAAAAACATTCGCAAGTCATAAATCTAACAGAGACTTACCCAAAATATACAAAAAACTCAGACAATGGAAGAAGAAGACAGACATCCATGAAACCCTACAGGAGAGTGTTCAGAACCAGTCAGGACAGTGACTCGGGCTTCTGGTCCTAGAACTTTGGAAGCTGAAGCAGGAAGACCATGAAGCTCCACCTCCTAAAAGTCCCTCAGCCTCCCCAAAGAGCAAACAGCACCACCACCAGATTAGCATAATTTGAACTCCATTTCATATTTTATTTTGAAGCAAAGTGGAATGTAACTAATTATCTGATGTAATTTTTCTATTTAATAAGATAATTATTCCCTTTTAGAAATGAGTGCTCAGAAAATTGTACAATCTACAACAAAACTGATCTTTGAGCCCTTAAGCTGAAAGACAAAGAAATAGGCTCCATTTCATCACTATTGTGTCCATGACCCTGAAGCAGACTCCTCAGAGTGACCTTACAGAGCACAGCCAGACCTCTCAAACAGGTCAACAGCTCCACTGAATTTCCCACAAACAGGAAATTAGCTTCTGACAGGCTGGGGAGATGGATCAGTTGGTAAAGTACTTGCCTGACAAACATAAAGACCTGACTTCAATCCCTGGAACCCACCTAAAAAGGGAAGAAAAACCAGGCACAGTAGCACTGGCTTGTAGTCCCTCCACTGGGAAGGCAGACACGGGTGGATCCCCTGGATTTGCTGGCCATCTGGTCTGGCCTGCTGAGTGACTCCTAGGCTAGTCATAGACCCTATCTCAAGAAAATAAAAGGACATGCCCAAAAAATGAAACCCAAGATTGTCTTCTGTCCTCCATATGTACACACACATGTACACCCACACACAGATGAATACACACACACACACACACACACACACACACAAGAAATTAGCTTTAGGGTTAAAAATACCTCATATATTACATGCCACCTTGCTACATGACCCCCAAATCCTCTGTTGAAGGGATAAGCTAAGTAACCATGTTCTTACCCAGTGCCCTGCCCCTCATCTGCTGAAGATACAGACAGGCAGCATATTGTGAAGATCTTGAGTATTGGAGCTATAAAGTCTTATCAAGCCCATACATGTTGGGTTTATGGGACAGTTAATGTTTGCAGACAGGAGAAGATGGGGGCAGAAGTACAGAGAAAAACCATGATGAGTAAGGCTCAATAGCCTGCCAGTCTTACCTAAACTGGTGAGTTCTGGGTTAAGCAAGAGACCAGGTCTCAAACAATAAGTAATTGATGAAGACACTTGATGTCAACCTGTGACCTACCACACACACAACGCAAAACCTAACCCCAGCAGATTTAAATAATGATGAGGATGATGCCACAACACAGGTGTGGTCAGGAGAAGGGTTACCCACCTCCTTGGAAATGCAACCTACTCTGAACAGGCATGTCTAAAGGCATGCTCAGACTTCTCCTGGCTCTGTTGATACGGCTGGAACAGTTAGAGCCACATATAAGCCAGAAAAGTCTCAGCCAGGTCCCTAGCTCTGTGTACCCATTCAGTTCAAGGGCAACTAGGGATGGAGGGGAGAGGGAATTGGAGGAGGAGTGGAGAAGTTTGAAGGGAAAGGGAGGAGGAAGAAATAGTATCAGTACTAGGCACCAGCCCCTCCCTTCCTATTCAGTAGGTAGGGGACTCAGTGCAGGACTCCATACTGGGGGATGGATAATGCCAGGCTCTGATTTAAAGCCAAATGCAACCGTGGTTCTCTGTGAGATTCCTTAGGAACAATGTGTCTATGTACACGGTCTGAGATCTTAAGGTCTCTTTCCCTGTCCTATCCCTCCTTCCCCCCTTTCACTTGAACCATGATTTCCGTTTTTCTTTCCTTTCATTGCTCACCTGCTACAGTAGGCACATCACCAAGTGACTTCCTTACTGTAATGCGTTAACCACAATAGCAACCTTGTAAAGTAGATACTGTCCGAATTTTATATATGATGTCTCTAGCCAATATTTATCTACATCTTTTCATCTGGCAGGTACTATACTAAGAACAGACAGAATCTCATTTTAGGGAAGGCAATATTCACATCTCTATACTGTAGAGATGAAAACGCACAAAGAGAAGCAAAGAAACTTGTCCAAGGTCTTACCTGAAATGTCCTGGCACGATTCCCCAGAAGAGTTCACAGGCAGGAAACTATAGCCCAGCAACCTAAAGCTAACGCACTCAGGAGGCCTTCCTAGGGGATTCTTCCTAACAGCTCTGTTGAGGCTTGTCCCTGGCAACAGTGTTGACACTGAAGACCCTTGAAGTAGTTACTTTTTGTTGCTGTGATAAAACACCATGACCAAAGCAATGTCTAGAAAGAAAAGTTCCTTTGGGTTTACAGTTCCGGAAGGGGAGTCCACAGGAGCCCAGGAGGCATGGCAGCAGACAGCTAGAAGAAGAAGCTGAGAGAGCAAATCTTCAACCACACATAGAAGTAGAGAATGAAGGAGAAGTGGAGTGAGGCCAAAGCCCACCCCAGTGACATACTTTCTCCAGCAAAGCTCCACCTCCTAAAGGTTCCTCAACCTCCCCAAAGAGCAAACAGCACCACCAACAGAGGACCAAGTGTACAAACACATGAGCCCAAGGGGGACATTTCTCATTCAAACCACTACAATTCCTATGCATGAGCATGGCTGGGAAGCTGTGGCTACCTCCCTTCACCAGGCCAGGTGCATATCAGGTAGTGAAGACTGGAGGTCATGGAGTTTACACTCAATGTGTACCAAGCACTTGGACTTGATGAGGACATGGTGAGCTTCATAGTTGACATGTGGACAATGGTTTGGAGATGAATGCAGGAATCTAAGTGTGACGTAGAAAGTTCCTGAGGAGTGTCAGAGGTCAGTGTGGTATTATGGCTGAACCTTGGCCTTGGTGACAAATAGACCAGAATTCATGTTCTGGATTGTGGGAGCGCACAAAGGTTCCCTAGTAAGATCTGAGCTTGCTTTACACAGCAGGGCTGCATTAGGGGATTGCTTGACCACATGCAAGGTTGCCAGGTATCTCGGATGGTCTGCACTTGGCTGTGCTTGGGAGAGGTCTTTTGCTCCACCCCTTGGCATTCCTTTGAAAGCCATTTGGCAGAGACAGTCAGGGCCCGATGGATAGGATCCAGGGCCTCCCGCGGCTATTATGTGTTTCTATCTGTCTTTCTTCAGCTATATTTCCATCTAATATTTCCTGCTGCCCCTGCTCAAGAGTATCCTGGGAAAAGTGGGGATGGGATGGCCCCCCACACTGGATCTGCCAATAAGTGAACCTGAGCTAAAGGCACGTGTCCTCAGTGCTTATCTATAAAACCCTACTTCACGGATTATTATGGACATTAAATCCTATGGCTAGGAAATACTAGCAACTGTCAGTCCAAAGTATGGACATCTAGAAACAGGAGGTCCTTTGTGTTTCTAAAACCAATATAATTATCCTCATCATTATTGCCACTAATAGTTTTGTACAAGACCTCATTATCAGGGCTTAATGATTAGGAGCACATACTGTTCTAAAGGACTTGAGTTCTGTTCCCAGTACCCACATCTAGGTA
>LZPO01066612.1:0-20601 GCA_001675575.1 Neotoma lepida
TACAGCACTCATCAACACTGGCTATTATGCTGTTAACTATCTTAATGAAATTTAATTTTGCTGTTTCATTTTTTTCTATTTGATTTTATCTATTGCTTTACTATTGAAATTCTCAATTTTCTTTTTTATGTCTTTAAGAATATTCAGAGAGTTATTTTAAGTTGTGTACCTGATAACACTGTGATCCAGTTCCTTGTGGACTCATTGTCACTCTGTTTTCCTTTTACTCCTATTTTCTTGTTTTCTCACTGTGTTACTGATTTCTGTTGGGTAATATGCATCATTTGCAATTATTTTGAATAATATGAGACCTAGGGTGGTNTCATGTTCCACCAGANAACATGCAAATTTGCCTTTTGCATTGGGTAGAGCACTAGCAATCCTGGATTACCTATGCATTATTATAATGATTAATAATATTGAATCTCAACTTCAGTCCATGGAAGATAAGACTACTTTTCTGGGTACACTTTGAATCTTGGGAATAGATCTAATGCATGAAGTACTTACCAAGACTCACTTAGTTACTGAATTGTGTCTTTGGTTTCTCCAGTAACAAGACACCATCATAAGCTCTTTGAGCTTCTCAGGCATAACCCACCTTCTAAAGAATCAGTAATCACTGATTTCCCGCACCTGTTCATCTGGGACTGGGCCTTGCATAATTTCCTCATCCCTGCTGGCATGTCAACTAGGGTTGTCAATTTTCAGGTCTTGTTTAGGAAACCATATTGTTGGGATTTCCTAGGTGGAGCAGCCATGTCATAAATAGAAGACACTATCTCACTGTGGATATCCTGGTCCTCTGATTTTCACAATCTTTCCACCCCCTTTCCTCAACTTTCACTGAGAATTAGGTTGTAAGGGATTTGCTGGAGATGTATCAACTGGGATTGGGCATTCCCATGGTCACTTGTTCTCTGCATATCGACCAGTTGTGAATCTCTGTAGTAGCCAACCACCTATTGTAAAAAGAAGCTTCTTTAATTGCAGGTGAGAGCTAAACTGTGGGCATAATGAGATGTATTTATAACACAGAAATGATATTGGTGTAAGAAAAATGACATTAGATTGGTTCTCATCTAGAGTCTATCACCTGTTCAGCCATGGATAATTGGCCATGTTTGCAGTAGCAAGCATGAATTCCNTACTAATAAATAAGCCTTAGGCCCAATTAAATAGCTTTTGATTAACCCCAAGTTTAGAAGTGTTACTCTTGAACTACTAGGGTTATCTTGCTGATAGGACTTTTGATTGCTTTCTCCCTGAGCAGCTCATACAGCACCTTCTGCTGCTAAGAACTATTTCTTAGGGCAGAAACTCCCAGATCATTTCCAGCTCAATTCCTCCAAGTCCTGTGTAAGAAGTATGTGGGGGTAGGGAGTGGGTGTCTGTCTTCACCAATATAGTCTTATCTTCAAGTTCTGGGAGGAAATCAAGGGCAACCACAATAGCCTATATTATTCTTATACCGCTTTGATCAACAGCTATAGGAGAGGTTTCCCATGTCTGGCACTGTTTTTGTGTTTTGTTTTGTTTTGTTTTGTTTTTTGTCAGAATGTCTATGGCTCTTGGAAAGAAAATTGTCACTTTGTGTGACATGATGCCATTTGTGTGTGTGTGTGTGTGTGTGTGTGTGTATTTTTAAGTAAACATAAAATAATGTCTCCCCACAGCTTCTCCAAGCATCCTATCTTCTCCTCCCTCCCCTGAGTCTCCCTCTGCCTCTGTATTACCTTTGCCCACTCTCCCTAAATGCCCCTCCCTATTTTCCCATTTCCTTCTTCATAGAATACTGTGGTACCTGATACTGGGGTTTAAGTTTGTGATGATTTTTTTAAGAATATTTACTTATAGGATTGTAGTGTTCACCATTTACGGTTCCCTTCTGGGCACTTTAGTTCATTAAATTTTAAAATATTGCTTTTGTAAAATGTATAATCAATATGCTTGTCTCCATATTTTCTTAAAAATAAATTGATGGGCTATTTTGATATTTAACTATAAAATATCAATGAATTGTGATCTTTTTACTGTAAGATTTTGATTATTAAGGGCATTAAGTCTTCTATTTACATATTGAACAAAAACTAATTTAAACTACCTTTGCAAAAAAAATATTTCCTATCTTAACTATAAGCTAGGAAACTGGAAATTTTCTGAGTACTCAAACACTGCTAAAGAATATTATACTTACTTTTGAGTTATTGGTGGACCATTTGTGACCTAGGATAGACGCCTCTGCAATAACATAAATAGGCACTTTGGCTAGGTTTGTCAAGCAATGGAGGTGATTTTGAAATATTTGGAGTTTTTTGTCCTGATAATTCAGAAATCTGGATCAAGAGTATAAGGAAATATTGGTTTTGAATCTCTAAGGCAGTGTTACTCAACCTTCCTAATGTTGCGACCCTTTAATACAGTTCCTCATGGTGGTGTAGTGACCCCGAACCATAAAATTATTTCGTTGCTACTTCATAACTGTAATCTTTTTACTGTTATGAATTGTAATGTAAATATCTGATATGTGGGCCTTGTGAAAAGGTCATTCAACCACAGTGTGGTTGTGACCCATAGATTGAGAACCACTGCTCTGAGGCATATACACAACAGTAAAGATACTGAATACAAACTGAGGAGAGCATTTTTCTGAAATACTTTCAAGACCATCAACATTGAGAAGTGTATGGTTAAAAGATAATTTCTTTAGCTAATCATAAAAATATAAATGCTTTATAAGTTTTTACTTGGCTCTCTCAACTCTATGTATGTTCAGTACATAGCTAAACCAAATCGTGTAGACATTTTAGGTACACTTCAAGAATCTCTTAGATCAAAACCGTCCTGTCAAAAATAACATCTGATGATTGCAAATTATGATGGAAGTCATTTTAAATCACTGATGACTCAAAGAAGAATGTTTTTAAGTAGGAAGGGAAAGGTGAAAAGTCCATTCCAATTTACCCACCGTAGATGGAGAAGACTGACAGACCAGAGATGGGAAGAACATTAGCTTGGGCGCTGTCTACTACAAGAGAACAGTCTGCTCTACAGGCACCAACCCACTTCTAGAGCTAATAAAACCTCCTCCACCATGCTCATAATAACCTGTGGTGAAGAGAATACTTTGTTCAAAATAGTCAACCATATCTATAACTAAAGCTACACAGAAAATGAGTGAAGCAATGGAATTGTATAAAGGCTAAAAAAAATATGAACAAAAGAAAAATTAAGGCAACCACACAAAGCCATGTTAGTCAGCAAAATATTCCCCATGGAAAAATTATGCTGTATCAAAAGTTAGAGTCCTAAGGAAATGGAAAGTAGCTTTGCATCACACTTCCTAGGGGTAAGGGTATAGAAGGAGGGCATATTATTCTGTTTGAGAGATGAAAACCACACAATTCAAGAGAATAAGCTTAATAGAGCTAGAACTGAACACTCAGAGAAAATAGCCAATGATGACTCTCAGCAACATTACTATGACAGGCATTTTGCCAATTTCACCTGAGTAAGTCTTGTGTTGAAGTCAAAATGAAAGCAAATCAATAAATAAAATTCTCCATATCGTGAAAACACCATTTTCTATGAGGCAGCTCTCTATCGTCCCTGGTTGTATCTAACAAGATGCCTACCCTTACATCAGGCACAGACAGTCCTTGATAATGTATAGACCTCAGAAATTTATGTGAAGGTGTGATATATACCACAGATTCCCTCAAACATGACCTTAGGCAGTCTTTCATAAATACTGCATGAGGTAGAATTATATTCAGTTGAACAAAGAGGAAAATCTAACTTTATCAGATCAAGTTAAGGTATATTTATCAAGTACAAGACCATGAGCAAGTCAATGAAGAGAAGTTCCTCCGTGTCACTAAGGAACCAGACATTCTGTCTTCCTACTTAATTGTGAAAGTTTCCCCCAACACCTTTTGTGTCATATTCAAAAAGGATAAGAAAATAAAATATAAAGGAATAAAGGAAGAAAAAGCTTTATGTCCTTTCATAAGAATTCCAAATCTCACCTATCTATCTATATTATATTAAAATTCCTCTTCCATGACATTGGGTGCATAACCCACATGACCTACCATAAGAAACAAGAAAGCCTCAGAAGGTGGGCATTTTAAATAAACTGTACTGTTACCCCAAAGTAAAACCCTCTTAATAAGAAAGAAGGGAAGAGTGGATATATGTTGGCAGACAGCCATATCTAGCACTTATATATAGTTTCTTGCACTCATGCTGTTCGAGTAAATGGAATTCTGGAAGATAATGTTATATTTTATCCCCAACATGAAATTCACTTATGTTCTGTTGTCATTTAAAAACAACCATGTGGTTTATGTGCAGATAAACAAAGAATGAATCACACAAAAATCTAGGTCTAGTGCTTGGTCAATCAACCTGTGTCCAGGACTATTTTAAGGAAAAAGATGTCTATAGAGCAATAGCTTTTCTCAGAAGCAAGCATAGACTCACTTAAACTCATTTCGAGAAGAAAATGTGCTANGATATTCAGTAAAAATATATTTATCACAAAAAAGTGTTATAAAATCACATTTATATCAGATACATATAAAATGTTGTGGTAGATACAAAACAGGAACAGATCCAGGTTTTAAATATAGTATATTTGCCAGAGAGGTCATTCTTATATACAACTTGATTAGTATAAAATATACCAATAAACTTTAAAAAGTTATGGGAAATTCCATGACATATGTATGTACTTGATGGTGGTGGAGACAGAAAAATGGAGTTGTGGATGGTGTAAACAGAACATTGTAGTAAGGAGTTGGAATCCCATCTAGGCTGACAATATGGGTATGCTACACTCAAGCCACATGATCTTCCATAGACAAAACGTGCCATGGAGTGTCATAGAAAGGTTAGAAGGAATAATGCATAAAAATCACCTATGTAAAAATGTTAAAGTGACCACAATGTAGTAAGAAGAGTTCATGTGCAGTACCTCCTAATACTGTAGTTCCCCCAACGTGCAAATGAAACCCACTGAGGTCTCTGTGAAACTAGACAGCTGGCTGTGTATGACGAGGAAAGGAGGAGGAGCACGGCAAAGAAACGCTCTTTAAATTTGCCAGTCAGAATAGGGAAAACAGAGAATGAATGCTCTGAGATAAAGCTGATGGGTAATTATTCAAAATATTGCTGAAATTTTATTTTTATGTTCATGTCCAATAATAAAATCTAGAGATATGTTTCACGAAGTAGCAGACAAGCAAAATTTCAATAAACTTAAAATAAAAATACACATTCTAGTGTGAGACCAAATGAGAAAACACTAAAATTAGACCTACACTTTTAAAATTAATCCAATAACAAATTTTAATTAAAATATATATATTAAGATTGATTTTACTTTCATTATGTATGTACGTGTGCTTGCATCTATGTGCAGGTGGCTGCAGAGGTCAGAAGAGGGCATCAGATTCCTTGGAGCAGGAGTATTGCTAGTGGTTGTAAGCCACCCAACATGAGTACTAGGAACTGATGAACTTGGGTCCCTTAGAAGAGCAAGAAGTCCTCTTAATCACTGAGCCATTTATCCAATTCCTAAAACTGTTTTATTAGCACCTTTTAGAAAGACTGTCAGAAGATTAAGGGGTACAAAGCTTTCGGGTAAAATCTCCAACAGCTTCTCTCTTATGAGCATCACTCTATGGTTCCTTTGGTGCTTAAAAGACATAAATGAAAAGTCACCTCTTTGGTTTCTAGTAGAAATGTTTAAGAAAAAAAAATTTAAGCCCAGTGACATGGCTGACTTTCTCTCTGGAGGCTTTTGTGCTTTTTATAGCCTAAAATCTCTTATCTTTATGAAAGGTCAGGTATGCATTTGTTCCACAAATTTCAGGAAATAGATAACATTTTGATAGAAAATAAAAAAGTGATTATCTGCCGTAATATAGTATAGGATTTATATTTGCATCTTCAGTTAAGCATGAATATAAACAACTTTCTTTAAAAAAATCAACATTATTATTTGTGTTAACTAGTGTGGAAAATTAGACAATAATTTCTGAGAGAGAGCTTCAGGATATCCTTGACAATCTATATAAACCTTCTTATGAATATTTGCTTAAGTGTACCTACAATTCTTTACACTAGACTGAATTAAACAGGTCACTTCTTATATCTGAAACTTTATTATGAATTGTTTTACTAACTGGCCTAGTTTAAAGCTCATATTTGGTCCATTTTTGAGAATTTAAAATATGAATAACATGTTTACAATATTTCCTCTTCCTTCGTGTAACTCCTCCCACATTCTCTTATACCTTACCATATGCATGACCTCTTATGCTTTAATCATATATATTTATAATTAAAGAAAATATGTATATATATTCTGCTGAGTTCATTTAATGTTGCTCATATATATATATATATATATCTGATTGTGCCTGACCCTTTTGTATTGCATAACTAGTTAGAGTGTGCACTCCTGGAGAAGGCTGATTCTCCTTCTCTCTGCAGTTATTCATTACATGTAGTTCTTCATTTGGTGTGGCGCCTTCTGAGATTTCCCCCACCCACATTGGCATATCAACTGGTTTCGTTATTGTTTGGGTCTTGTTTACATGATATTGTTGAGATTTCATGGGTACAGCCCACCTGACATATATAGAAGACAATATCTTGCAGCATTCCCTGGTCCTCTGGCTCTTACAATCTTTCTGTTCCTTCTGTCTGCCATGGTCCCTGAGTCTTGACTATAATGGTTGTGTTGTGAAAGTATCAACAGAGGTTGGGCAGCCCATAGTCAGTTGTGCTCTGCATTTTGATCAGTTGTGGATTTCAGTAATCGTCTCTGTCTGCTGCTGAAAATAAAAAAGCTCCTTGATGAGGGATGAGAGTTTCACTTATTTACAGGTACAAGACTAAGCATTTAGAATACAGTCAGAAATTATACTGTTTTTGGAAAGTTGTAGTAATAGGTTCTTTTTTGTTGTCTGTGGCCTTATCAGCCATAGGTAGTTGACTAGGTTTACAGTATCAGGGCATAAATTCTTTCCTATTGGGAAGATCTTAAGTCCAAATAGACATCTGTAGTTATCCCCAAGACTTAAGTGCCACTATTTTACCTTTGGGGATATCTTGCCATGCTGGTAAATGTTGTAGGCACTACAGCTGGGTAGAACCATTGTTTTTCTTCCTTGGGAATATGTTTAGCAACTTTTGGTATTATAAGAACTAGTCCTCAAGGAGGAGCCTTATAGGTCACATTCAGCTCATTTTCTCCAAGCCATGTGTCCAAAGTGTGTGTGTGTGTGTGTGTGTGTGTGTGTGTGTGTGTACATGTGTGTTCACCAATAGGGACTTACCTTCTATCTCTGGTAATTAATCAAGAGCAATAACAATTTCCTTGAAATTTTGATAAGGATAAACTATTTAACCTTAAATTAGATTAAAATATAGGTATCTCTAAGAAACTGAAAATTCTACTGTGACCAACATGTTGAAATAGTATTTCAACTTCAATGCAGACTTTAGATAAAGCCGTATGCATATACCTTAAAAAGGTTAATGATTTTAATAGGTTTTGTAAAGTATGTTGATAACTTCTCAATCTAGTTCTTTCTTATAATTTATATGTCATAGTCAAATGTATATGATCAGATAGACTTTTAAATACCTTCCAAAGAACAGTTAGTAGGCATTAACATCCTTAGGAATAGAAATCTAATTTCAACAAAAATACAACATTTTTATAAAGAAAAACTCAATCATGAATCACAAAATAATTTTCAAAAGTGAAAATAAAAATCAGCATCAATATCAAACTTTAATTAAAACTGCTCTTCAGTTACCCTGCATGAGTGACTAGTTGAATATTATCTACAAAAGTATCATTAGATATCAATTATGATTAACTTGATCAAGTTCACATTTTATGAAGCACATTTATCCAGAGACATATGAAAAGTAATGTGCTTTAAAAAGTCAATTTCTAATCATGCAACTTCTTGGAAGAGGGAACAGAAAGAATGTAAGAGCTAACAGATGGGGAGGGAAGCTGTGACATGCTCTGGACATGACATGACTGTTGCATTCATCAACCACAGCAGCTGTGGTTACCTTCCTGAGACTTGGACAAGATCAAGCTAGTCAAACTATCTGTATAGAAGGAGGAGGAGCCACAGAAATCCCACCCTTATGGAAGGAGCTATAAGCTGTTAATAGCTGCTGAGGGAAAGACACCATTTTTCTTTGATGATGAAGCTTTGATAGGTTGGTTGCCCATACTCCAATGGATAGCCAAACACCCCTCCACATATGAGCAGCACTAATTGGATTCAGGTTTATTAATAACAGTAAAAAGAGGATATGAAATTGTGATGGAGACAGGAGGACACTAAAGAGAGATAGAGAGAGGTAGTGCTGGACAAGTATAATCAATGTACATTATATAAATATATAAACATTTTAAAAATAAAAATTTATTTTTAATATATATTTTATTAGTTCTTTGATATATATTTTATTAGTTCTTTATTAGTTCTTGCTATAACATGTATTGACCATATTATGCTGCTTACCAAACTCCTTCCAGATCCATACTGCCTTACCCACCATGGTGGTTTGAAAGAAAATGGCCCACAAAGAGAGTGGCGCTATTAGGAGGTGTGGCCTTGTAGGAGGAAGTGTGTTCCTGTGGGATGGACTTTGAGGTCTCTTACTCAAGCTTCCCTCAGTATGATAGTCAATCAACTTTATACTGCCTTCTGATTAAGATGCAGCACTCTCAGTTCCAGCACCACCTCTGCCTGCATGCCTTCATGTTCCCCATCATGATGATAATGGTCTGAACCTCTGAAACTATAAGCAAGACACTGCAATTTAATGTTTTCTTTATAACAGTTGGCCTGGTCATAGTGTCTCTTCACAGCAATAAAAACCCTAACTAAGATACCCACATACCAAACACTGTATCCAATATGTGTGTGTGTGTGTGTGTGTGTGTGAATTTGTGTTGCTCTAATATTATTTGATGTGTGACTTTCCACTAAAACATAGTTGACCTACTAGAAGCTGCATCCTTATAGAAAACTACTTTACTTATTCCTGAAGCCTATCAATTAACAGTAGCTGCTGGGCTAGAATTGACTAGTTAACGACTTCTATGTTAATTGCCAATTATTACAAGAAGAACCTTCTCTGATAATGACTAAAATGCTTACTGATCTATTGGTGTTCTAGTTTGCTTTCCATTGGGGAGATAAAACACAATGACCAGAAGCAACTTGTGGAGGAAAAGGTTTATTTGTCTTTCACACCTTTCTCACAGTCCTTCATGAAGAGAAGTTGGGACAGGAACTCAAGTATGGAACCTTAAAGCAGGAACTAAAAAAGTAAAAGAAATAAAGGAGCATAGGTTACTGGCTTAATCCACATGTCTTGCTCATATATATATATATATATATATATATTCCAAGGAATAGCAATGATGACAGTGGTCTAGGCCTTCCCACATCAATCATTAATCATGGAAATACTCCCAAGGACTTGCCTATAGGGAAACCAATGAAAGTGTTTCTTCAACTGATCAATTCTTCAACTGATCTCCCTCATCCCAGATTTTTTTGTTATTTTTTGTTAGTCTATGACTTTTGGGGGAAGCATTATTACCTCTAGTGGTATAACTTGTTTAAAAAGAAAAAATAAATATATAATATAATACATTATAATACATATAAAGTATATATAATATATATTATATTATATTCATCTGTTTTCCTTCAAGTTTATGATTTCATTTTTCTTTACAGATAACTAATATTTCATTGGGTAATGTACCACATTTCATTATCCATTCATCAGTTCAAGGACATTAGTTTGTTTCCATTAGTTTGTTTTTCTAGCTATTGTGAATAGAGTAACAATGAGCAAGGCTGAGCCAGTGTCTGTGGAGTAGGATGTTGAGTGCTTTGAGATATGTCAAGGAGTTGTAAAGCTGGATCATATGGTAGATTTACCTTTAACTTTATGAGAATTTCCCACACTGATTTCCATAGTGACTGCATCAGTCTGCCATCCTATCCACAGTAAATGAGTGGTCCTCTCTCCCTGCATTCTCACCAGCATTTGATGTCAATAGTTTTCTTGATCTTGGCCATTATAGCTGGGATAAGATGAAACCCCAAAGCACTTTTAATTTGCATATTCTTAATTTATTAAGATGATGGACACTTTTCGAGATATATCTTAGTCAATTTTATTTCTTCTTTTGAGAATTCTGTTAAAACCATAACTTGTTTCTTTAATTGGGTTGTCTCTTTTTTCTTTGATTCTTTGTTTCTTGAGTTATTTTTATATCTTGGATTTTAATCCCCTATCAGATGTCCTGTTTAAAAAGATTCTCCCCCACTCTGTGTACTTCCTTTTCACTTGGTTGATTATTTATTTTATATATGAATGTTGCTTTGGACAGCATTTGCCATGAATATCAGAACACTTGTAACTCACATGGCCAGCATGATGGTAACATGTTTGTGCATTATTTGTTCAAGATTTTCAAAATACGGTTCTCTTGAGAACATTTTTTCAGTAACTTAGCTCATTGGATTAATGCTTTTATTATTTACTACATAGGTGCTAGACTATGCTTTCTATAGAATGGCAATGTTCACAGTCAANAAATCTGCCCCTGAATTTTTTCCCCTTAGTTGTCAGTTGCAGAAGGAACTTCCACTAGTAATTGTTTGACAGCANCTTTTTCAATTTTTCCTGGAATGAGTGCTTTAAGAACTTATTTTNATTTGATTGCCTAATTCCCCCATAATACTTTCATTAAATCTCCTTTCTGCATTTGACAAGGGGCTTTTTAAAGAAATGGCTATGATATATGATTATTATAATTCTAAAAATTGAAAGTTGGTCTTATCCACATGTCACAATGATAATATTCTAAATGGCAACAATGTATTTTTTTCTCCATCGACATTTTATATAATTAAACTTTTCGTCAGTTGGCACAAGACTTTTTATCGGCCTCAGGGTTAGTTAAATATTAAAGGTTGAAGTGGCAGTTTAGTTATTATGAGGAAATTCAACAATAAAAAAGTAAATGTCTACTTTTGATATTTGATACAATATCTTCAGTCGCTATTCACCTTAAAACACAATATTTGTAGAGAACAACAGAATTCTTTATATATTCTTAGTTTTTTAATATATCATTAACAGAAACTAAGAGAAATTCTACTATAAATACTTCACACAGGAAAAAAAAGGATTTTTTCTTCATATATGCAGAAAAAAACAGAAATAACTATGATGACATAAAACATCTAAAGGATATGGTACCTTTTTCCCAAGNACCTGCATCTAAAGAGTGGTGGGGACATATGTCCTATCTCACATGGAAATGAAAAAGATATTTAAGAAGAGGCCTTGGCCTGTTTGGATACATGATAATCAATTTCTATCCAGAGGGACCGAACTCAGCAATTCTTCCTGTTGCTTTTGTATCATGCAAAAAGAAGACCCAAGTTGCCACATGTTCATCATGGAGGCAGTAGATTTCTAAGGAGGGAGATCTTAGTTAATGCAGTACAGTAGAAGCTGGCTGGAGACTTCTGTGTTCCCAGAGACTCCTGGAACCAGTCACATCTTAGCATTCTTCCACCTCTCTCTAGCATTCAGCAGTTATAAGTAGTTGATGACATGGCTATATACAGCATCCACATAGACTAGTTCCATTCAACACCACACATATATTTTTAACACTCAGGAAAACTTGAATACTTATCACTGTCATCTATATGGGATCATATCAAGATACCTAATTACAATATAAGAGGAGCAAAATACAAGAAAACAGTAAATGGATTCCCAAACTGCCTCGCCCAAGGAATGAGGCTCAGTAAATCAAAGCCCTATTTCAAGTCAGTCTCGGAAGTCAAGGACTTGGGAATAAAAATAGGTTCAAAGACATTTCTAATAATGAAAACCAATTAAGATTCAAAATTTTGGACTATAATGTCTTGCTTTCACTCAATCTGCCCTAAATTGGTTTAAAAACATTACATTATGAAATAGTTGTATTTTGTTTTAAACTTTTTAAAAATTGCATGTGTATAAGTTTTTGCTTGAGAGTCTGACTCTGTACCATATGCATGCAGAACTCAGGGAGTCTAGGAGATGGTGTTGGATTCCATGGAACTGGAGTTACAGAAAGTTGTGAGCTGCTATGTGAGTGCTGGGAATTGAACAAAGTCCTCTGGAAGCATAAGCAGCACTCTTAACTTCTGAGTCATCTCTCCAGCCTTAAGACTGTTGTATTTTGTTTTTGCCTGCTAGAGTTGCATTTTGAGAAGATTAAAAACATCTCTATAATATCCCTATAAAACTAAATGTGACTTTTTATAGAAACTTAATATTTTGTATATATGAGTTCACATGTTATAAATATATTTATATTATGTATGCTACATATAAAATACCTTTTCAGATTTATTTATTTTATGTTCTTTGTATAAGTGTTTTGCCTGCATATATTTATGTGTACTGTGTAGGTATCTGGTGCCCACAGGGCTCAGAAGAGATGATTGGATTCCCTGGAACTGGACTTAAGGAGCAACTCACGTTATTTAAGCACAAACAGTGATGATAAGGGACTTTTATCTGAGAGAAGAGATTCAAGACGTCTTTATAATTTTTTTTTATTATTAAAAAAAATTCTTTCCTTTTACATACCAACTCCTGGTCTACCTCCCTCCCCTTCTCTTGCTCTCCCCCTACCCCCATCTTATCCCCATCCCATCCTCATAGAGGATAAGGCTTCTCTTGGGTAGTCAACAGAGGTTGTCATACCAAGTTGGGAGTGGACCTAGGCCCTCCCCCTTCCATCAAGGCTGAGAAAGGCATCAAGATCCTGGAGTTCAGTCGAAGAGAGGGAGGAAAGATTATAAGAGCAAGGGGGGAGGCAGTCAGAATCACAATGGGAAAAACCACAGAGCTAGCAGACCCAAGCTAGTCGGAGCTAGCTCATGACTATGGACTGACAGTTGGGGGGCCTGCATGGGACAGAAGTAGGCACTCTGAATGTGGGTGAAAGTTGTGTGGCTTAATGTGTTTGTGGGTCCCCTGGCAATGGGACCAGTACTTATCCAGGGTGTATGAACTGGTTTTTTAGAGCCCATTTCCTNTGGTGCGATGTCTTTACACTTCTTAATGAAAGCATCCATGGGTACTATAAATTCATTCTATTTATAGTATTTTGAACCCTAGTTTTGATATTTTATTGTTTAAAATTAACTTGTGTAGAGAGGTGAATCTGAGCAATAGATTGCCAGAATGTCATGAGGTTCCAGAGCCAAGAGCTACAAAATGAGGTACTGAGACAGAAGCAGAAAGAAAGGGGGAAAAAAAGAGCACCCATACATAGCTTGTAACAGATACAACTCTGTTGGCTTAAGATTTATAAAATGAATAACTACTACAAAAGAGAACTGGACTGATGAGTCCCACATCTGAGAANATTTGATATACCTGGGAAGGCAGCCATGTTAAAGATTAAAATAGACCCCTCCAATTTCAGCTTCACTGACAACAGCAGAATAAGTCACAGAAGATGAGTCAGAAGTGCACTTATTTCCCTGAGACATTGTTGTCACACAGGTGACATTTCTTTGGTGATGAAATTATTTCAGAGGTCTAGAGCTTCTCTCTCCTAATACTTCTGAACTCTGAAATTTTTTTNAAATANTTTTCCTAAAAGGCAAAGCTTGATTCTGATACATACTACATTTGGTTAATGTAAACATAACATGAAGAAAAGGAACAAAATCTGTCCAGTGAAAACTTGTGACATCATTTCAGCAAAAGCATCCGGGAACTGAAGAAGTTTTGAGGTCTGAGAGACAAATTTGCAGTCTGGTATAAAGCCTCGACATAGGAAATGACCAATAGGCCACAGTTAACTGGCACCTAGTGAAACTGTTTACCTGTTGTGGGGAGGGATGAGAACAATAGAAAATGGGATGAAAATAATAGAAATATGGGGAGAGATCGAATGAAACTTATTTCAATATTTTGAGCACAAATAGTAGCCTTCATCCATCTTCCAAGCCTTCATTAGCAACTGCCCCTGAAATCTGAAATAAATGGCAATGTCTATGTCTTACCACTAACCTTACAAAGTATGGAAAGAGCTGAGATAATGACATCTATGATTCAAACAATACATTGAAACACATTAGTGGCCTCTTCTTAGGTGTATTAACAGAGTCCTTTGAATCTAATAGATTTCTAGGAGAATGTCAGCACAGAAACAATAGTCACAGTGAAAAAGAGTTCTTGGCAAAGCTGAAAAAGATAGCNCATACTGAAAAAGATAAATAAGTTGTAGGTAAAATTAATTTNAAATATTTCATTAACTACGTATCAAACTATATTCACATTTACTTTTAGTCATTTTTTTTATTTAAGATAATCTGATTTCATGTAAACTCATACAAAAGAAGTAAAAAGTAAAAATAAGCAGTACTGACGGCTCAGTGGAAGAGCACTTGCCTATCATGTGTGAGGCTTTAGGTACAATGCCCAGTACTTTAAAATAAGTAAGTAAAAAATAAACTATCCATAAAAATTATTTTTAGCTTTTTAGGTAGCTTTTCTGTTGGCCTCACAGAGATTTGCTATACAACTATGATGTACTTGGATACGATTTGATTTTAAAAGGTCTAATATAAACAAATTTGACTACACACACGTACACACACACACACACACACACACACATACACACACATCCTTTTATAGGGCAATGTAACTACAACTATTGAAATGAAGCAAGTTGAGAGGAAACATTTGTAAGCTAGATCTTGGAAAAGGACTAATTTCCATGATGTAAATTTTAAAATACTTTTAAAGAAGATAAAAGACATGAACCGATAAGTTATCTCAATTTCCGGGTGTGTTCATTATAAATATATGAAAAGATGCATTCTCTTCACTATAAGACAATTACAAATTAAGTCTGTTCGGGTAGTTCATCCCTCACTGATCATACTGATAAGTTTTAAAAGTAGAACTGTTGCTGAGGCTATGGTGAAGCAGGTAGTCATAATTGCTACTGAAATTTCTTACCTGGACAGTATCTATGGAAATAAATACAGTAATATCTAACTTATCAGAGTGGGAAGTTCAGGCAAACCTCACAAACAAATATTTCCTCTCAACTAATAAGTTGTAGTTAGTTGCCTTATGGTGCGTGCGTGTGTGTGTGTGTGTGTGTGTGTGTGTGTGTGTGTGTCTTTAAAAAAACAGCAAATTCTGGAAGACTCTCCTTTTCCCTGATTCACATAGATGTGAACAAGCCCCTGCTGCCACAGTCTAGAATTACACTCATTGCTTCCCTGACATAGTGGACTATACTTTCAAATCATGAGCCAAAATAAACCATTACCCCCTTAAACTATTGATTTCTTTGTGTGTGCTTGTGTACACGTGTTTGCATGTACACGTATAGGTGGAGGCCAGAAGTCAGCATCAGGTGTCTTTCTCAGTCACAATCCATCTTGTTTTTCGAGAAAGAGTCTCTCACTGAACCTGGAGCTCTCCAAGTTAGCTAGACTAGCTCGCCGGCAATCTCCAGGTATTCTCCTGTTTCAACCTCCGCAATTCTGGGATAACAGGTCCCAGTCGTCATTCACGGCTTTTTCACGTGAGTTCTGTGGGATCGAACTCCGATCCTCAAGCTTGCATGTCAAGCACTTTACTAATGGAGCCATTTCCTCAGCCTTTTGAACTTGATTTTTGTGGAATATTTGTAGTGATCGAAAGAGGGCAATCCATATTTCTGCTTCATAAAACTAAAACAAAAATAAAATTGCACAGGGTACAGAAAAATCATTGATGGTGAAAATGAGCAGTTTAAGGTTAGTTTGCTTTGGGAAATCTACCCCTTTGTGAGTCAACCAAACTTCTGTTCCACTAGCAGCCAAGCACAAGATCTCAAGGCTGTTCTGTAACAAGGTTACCCAGCTAACCACCTAAAAACTACTGCAACATTTTGAAGTCATGAAACCCTTATCTAATATCATTATAATAGAAAATAATTTACTCAGTCTTGTGACAAATCAAGATGGAATTTAATTTCTGAGATTGACTGAGAAGTTTTTATCATGTTTGATTTGATTTACAAATTTGGAAATAATGCATTATGCAATGAATATTTAGCAAATTCAGGTAATGTTTTATTTATAAAGGTAAAACTATGAGTCACTCAATTAAAAAAATAAAACTTAATATATACAAAAGGAAGTCAACTATAGCTTATAATTAAAGAAACTCTTTGTATTTTGTAAGTGATATGCAATGACAAAAATAGTTGTTCTAAATATCAATGGGAGATAATGAACTTTAGTCCTAAAAAACTAGTAAAAGGGTAATGTTTTAGTAAATTTAAAATAAAAGTAATTTTATAGTTCTTATAGTTTATATAACTATAGCTTATAGTTCTACCTAATAAAACCATTTGATTTGATATATTCATATGCATCAGTTCTATACATTAAATTTCTAGGACAACAATGCCCCTACAGGCATTACAAGGTAGGTATGTAGCTAAGGGTGTTATGAGGTAGGGAATTTCTTAAATGCTGAATGTTTCTCAATACTTGCCTGGTATTGGATGTTTCTGTCTAACTAATTAGTCTTTATCCACTAAAATTCCAGAGAAAGCAATGTTAAATGTCAAAAACTTAGACAAAAGCCCCAACAAGTACTGTCTTTTCTCAATGTGATTCCCATATTATCCTTATGTTAAACCTTTCTGTTCTAGAACACTAATGTCCATTACTACACTGGGAAAAATTCCTGAGACTCTATATATAATTATAGCCAAGTAAGAGCAAATGTATATACATTTACTTCCTGAAACTCTAGAAGTCTTAGAATGTCCAGTCTTAAATGAGTGGAAGCCTAAGTTGTTTGGAGTCTCTCCAAAACTCAGGAGACTCTTTGCATCTCCTTTGTTTCATCCTTATCATATCTACAAAGTCTTTTCTGACCAGTGAGACAACAAATTCACAGGTGCCAGGATATAGAAAACANAATATTACAAGACCATATCTCTACATGTCATATCACAGGTGATTCATTGAAAACGGCATTGGATCAGGATGGCCTCTGGAGAAACCTCTGATGTAGCAAAAGCACACAAACTAGAGACCTGGATGTAACCAATAAGGCCCAACCTCAGTGGAAGCACAGGCAGAAAGAGATCCCTTCCTGAGAGCATATCCGTGGACACTCAGGGCTTTTAGCCTTCAGTCTTCAAAGATAAATTCCCATTTTGCTTAAAATGATAAAATCCACTCTATCTAGTCTCCTGAAAATATCGCTTCCTCTTCTATATAAAATATAGACTTAAAAAATAAAATTATATGGCTTGAAATCATAGAAAAAAATTTGGGAAGAAGAGGATCAAAGGAAAAAGAAATGGGAAAAAGAAAGGGTCATGTAATGCTGTAAGATCAAATTATGCCATAAATGCTTGAGGATGTCATAATGTTGTATAATGAACATATACTAAAAATAAATAATAATGCCCATGGGCCAGTGTGACTTCACATGAAAAATACATTAGTATATAAATGGGTCTTTTCCCAAGGTAACCCATGAACTGAAACCCCCTTAATAGAAATGGTAGCTCAAATCCAACACCACTCAAAAGTCTATAGTAATCTCATTTAAAATGGTTGTGGATGCAGAATTATTAAAATTAAGGTAGAAATTACCTCCTAATGAAAATTAAATACAATGAAAATCTCACTGTTNAAAATATAGGTTCTACCAACAATTTTGATATTTCAGATGAAAACCTGAGAAAATCACTATCTTTTTCTTTTATTTACTCCTCTCCCATGTATTACATTCTGACCACATTTTCACCTCCCTCCTCTCCTCCCAGTACCCCTCACCTCCCCTCTCACCCACATCTCCCCCTAACAACAAGGTAATCAGAGTTCTTTCCCCCTCAACAGTGGTTGTGAAAGGATGTTTTGTATAATCGTCTCTCATAGATTTAGACTTTGAATACTAGTTGTTTTCCTTTTGTTTAAGCCCAGTTCTAGATGCAGAGTTTGTGAGTTCAATTAGACCACACATCCTAATTTTGTAGACTCTTCAAAGTCAAGTCTGCAGCCAGTAAGAGACAAAATATCTTGCAGTCATAAAAAAAAACATTAAGTTTAAGCTTCCCAGTCTCCAGTGTTTTAATGTCTATAATCCATGTCACATGTCAGAATTGCTATGATGAGGACACTAAGTAGGGTGCTACTATTATATGTCATCTGTACAAATCAAAAATATCTTCAGTGTCAGTATTACAGCTATAATTTTGCCAGTATTACAGCAATTAGTGACCTGCTCAAGTCGGTATTTGAATACGAAGAGGCCACAGTCACTAGTCTGTTGTCCTCACTGACTGGAAAAATGGCTCCATTTTGAAGCTTCAAATCAGAATGGTTTTGCATTCTGTTCAAAGGCTAAACCTTTCTTTGCAAAACTATCAACTCACCTTTATTTCCCTAACGAGGTCAGCATGAAAACACAAGTAAGCATATTTTCAAACTCCCAAATATTTTCACACTTCCTTATAGTTAAACATGAATTATTACTATTTAAAGCCACTTTTGATAAGCTTAAAAATTATTTGTTATGCTATTTTTGTTTTCTGATATAAACAGGTCTGATGGCTTAATTGAATTAAGCAAGCCTTATATTTAGTATGCATGCTGTATTTTCTCTAAAGAAACTACTGGTTTTCAATTTTTCAATCCCTGAGGGAAGGTGGTTCTGCACTCAGGTCTTTTACCACTAACAACTTTCATCATATAATTAAAATGCTGACATTTGTTAACAGGCAAATTATTTCATTAATACAAACCTCCCTTTCTGTCATAATAAGGATATATATTATAATATTTATTTAAAGAAAGAAAGGATAAGATGATTAAAAGTGAAGTATCCTTGAAGACATGAAGACTTGAAAATAGAGTCTATTAGGAATAAAGATTTGCAATCAGATGTCAGGCAACAGCAATGACAGTTCCTAGCCATGGAGAACTGAGGAATGTGTGACAGTNAGAACATTATCTCAAACCAACTCTTTGAGACATAATACAAGGGCAAAAATAAAAGAAGGAGAAAAGGCATTTATTAAGATGAATATTCATCAGGTACATGGTGATCTGATGAAGTAAGATGTTGGCTGTTGAGGATGACTCCCCAGTTTTCAGCTTTGTAGCCAGGGAAATTGGGTGAATGTAATGTTCTTTCTTACCACANAAAATTTGAAATAAGATAAAAATGTGGCAACGTGGGCAAAAAAACGATATAATCAGTCTCTTAAAGTTAACATACCTTAGAGACACCCAGGAGAAAATTCTCCATATAAATGGATATATATGCCAAGAATTCTGGGAAGTAGTCCCCTCTACACATACATNTTGGAATTATTAGTTCTTAAGTCATACTTACAGTTCAGCAGTGAACTCCCTCAAGATGACCATAGCAATATGGCCGACCAGGGACTGCTGGGTAGCATCAGTTTTTGAGTCTAGATGGTGGAATGAGAGAACGAAAATTCTACATAAGACTAAAAAAGAACTCCATTAAAAAGAGAAAAAGATGAAAATTAGAGGTGACTTGGTTTTACACAGTTAAAAATAATGCTTTCTCATAAAATAGGAATAGTCAACAGTGTTTAGAATAGTCCTGTCATCAATGAAACAAGAAAAAATATATTTAAGACAATGAACTTTCGTGTACCCATCACTAATCTGTCAACTTTTCTGATTCTTTAAATTTTCCTGACTTTGACATACGAAACAATGCACTCTATTTCATCTGTCTAGAATAACTTTTTCTTATTTCTTGTTAGGTAGAAGGCAATTCATTTGTTTTAAGATTAAAAATAAAAAATCAAAACTTCTGGAACTTCCAGTTTAAGAACCCCTGGGCTCTATTAACATAATCCTCTTTTGAAACTTATCATGTTATTTCATCTTGTTCCCTGAGGAAAAACACTTTGCCTTATTCATTCTCCCCATTAGTCTCCGTCTAATAAAAGTGAATTTACTCTCAGAATTGAGCNAACTTCAAAGCAGATGGTTCACATTAAGAATGATCTAGATTTCCGTGACCTGCTGAGAACTCTACTAAACCAGAGGGAACATTTAATCCATCTTACTGTACCCCATACCCCAAGTTTAAGAAATACATTTCTAGCCAAGGATGGAAAAAATATGCAAAATTATAGACAGATCTTGAGATTATCAAAGAGAAAATAGAATTATAGGAAAAAAATATAGCTTGGTAAATTTTTAATATTAAAAAATTAAATATAAACCATTCCTATATAAATGGACATATAATACAATACAGTATGTTATAAATTTATTTTGAAATATATATAAAATAAACTTTTTTTCTTATGGAAATATATGTAATATCAGTAAGAACAAATTTTATTTTTTTTCCTTTTTTCATTTTGTTTTATTATTAAAAAGATCTTTCACTCCTTTTACATACCAACCTCAGATCCCCCTCTCCTCCCTCCCTCCC
>LZPO01066612.1:50988-61589 GCA_001675575.1 Neotoma lepida
CTACATCACTCATATATATGACTTGTCTGGATCCTAGAAGCATTTGAGAATTGATTGGGGGTTAATTCTTGTTTGGATTCAGTCATCCAACTACTTTTCCTTGTATTTATTATTTGCATATTCACCAGAAAAAAAAAAGAAAAATACAGACTTCAGGGACTTTTATGTATAGCTCCTGTGACAGTAAAACCTAGGCTAGTTATCATAGATAGCCTGGAAAATCTGTGGTTCATATACCTCTTTCAAGACAATCACTACAGGGNCAAAGTTTTAGAAAGCATGGTTATTTTGTGTAGGTCTTTTTCTGAAGGTCTTACACACTGAAAATCATGAAGCAAGAGCTACACAGTGTGCTGTGTTGTCTGGCTTCTGAGAGGGATGCTATTGATAGTGTTCTTTCCACCACCCAGTGCGTTTGAAGCTAGGGTCACACTGAGAATGAGTTGGTGTTAAAAAATACTCAGCCTATATTTTTCAGGGGGGGGGATATTGTTTTGTTTTGCAATTGTAAGACTTTTTTCATCAAGCTTAGTATTTTATACATGAAATGTAACTTGGCATCTGAAACAGAAAGTCATCATGCCTCTATTCTTTAAATTTTATTTTTATCATATTTTCTCCACTTACTTTTATTTCTGCATTTTAAATACCAGCAACTCTTCTAATGCTTTAAAATATTTCTTATCTTTTTCTTATTTAATGGTATCTTCATTTATCCAATGTAATAGTGACTTTTAGGGTAATGATTATCTCTGGATAGCTTAATTTCTCTGAGATTAATTATCATCCATGGGAGAAGTCTTTGAAGATGATTGTATTACATGTGATTCTTCTCCTTTGTCAAAGTTCCTGATACTGACATCTGGTCATATCTACTCTCTGTGAACCAGCCTGTGTGTGTGGGGGGGTGGATTTGAATGAGATAATATCCACTGGAGGAACTGTGGAGTAGCCATATTCCATCCATCTCTGTGCAAGCAAATGTTCAGAAAGATGTAAAGATGGAGAAAAAGCATGGCTGCACTTCTTGGTAACTATTTGCTGTTTCAACTACCCTCTGAGTTGAGTTTCCCATGGGCTCAATGAGCTGCTTAATATCTTCTTAATAGATTTCCTCTTTCTTAAGCCAGTTTGAATTGCTTGCTTCTTGTTACCATTATGAAAACTCAGCCTAAGCCATGCTATAAACAATAAAAGAGCTTGTAATGGAAAAAAAAAAGAAGAAAGTGCAGACAAATAAAAACTCAAATATTCAACATCACAACATTAACAGGAAAAGAGAGATTATGAGAGATTTTTATAGTGGAAGAAATGGTGCCAAGTGGTAGCAGAGAATCAAAGGAAAAGTAAAGTACCTGGAAAAGCACACATATGAAAAAAATATATTTTCAAGGTAATTATAGTTTTAGAAAGGACTATTGGGAATTAAGACTGTGTGTGTGTGTGTGTGCTGTCTCTTATACACATCTAGATGTGTATAAGAGACAGGTGTGTGTGTGTGTGTGTGTGTGTGCTTTTATGTATATATACACATATGTATTTACATCTATAAACTCAGTATTCTATAGCAACACAAGAGAGGGGAGGAATAATTAAAGTTTCCCAGTGCCGTAGGCACCGAATCTGCCCCATAACCTAAAGTGTTCCAAAGGTTTGTCTTTGGTGTGTGGACAGCATTGCATACAGTTGTGAGGAAGGACAGCGTAATAGAAGGAAAAGTGGAAAAGATGAATAATTGGTTCCACTAAAGGCAAGAAATTAGAAATAGAAGTAGAACAAATGAAAGTAATATGTAAGAGTAAGTATATTAAAGTTAAATTGAAGAGATAATCCAATATAGCTAAAATCAATTGTCAGACAGGAAACAGAAAAAATATAATTCAACTGTATCAACTTAGGAAAAACATACCTTAAAAAAACTAAACAAACGTGATAAAAGTAAATATAAATGTAGTATTATGCAACTTTAATTGTTTAATTTCATGAAAACTACCTTAAGAGAAAAATGAATCTCTATTAGATCTATACAGAGTAATTTCATGATGATAAATAGGTGAGCCTATTGCAAAGATATGAACATTTTCAGTGTACATGTACCAAATAATGTGCTCTCAAATTACATAAAGATAATCTGAAGAAAATGAGAATTGAAAACACTATAATTCTCCTAAACGATTTTTAAACAGAACCCTTTCAGTAGAAATAAACTAAGTGAAAATGAAAAATTAAAAATCCAACAGAATTACGATTTTTTTCAAACCTAAAACAATAATCAGCATCTCTGAATTAAATTTTTAGGTACCTACACATCCCATATCTATAGCAAAATTAAACATATGCTGCACCATAAAACAGGCTTCAGTAAATTCCAAAGACTGAATTTATGCAAATAACATTTTCTGATATTGGAGTTAAGCCAGAAAAAAATAACAGAATGTTAAATACAAAACTTGCCAACATTCCAGATTACTTATGCAGAAGATCACAATAAGTTAGAAAATGTTTAAATCTGAATAGCTATAGAAATATAGAACATTAAACCAGGATAAAAGTAAATCTTTTTGGAGAAGAGAGAGTAGTCTTCAAAGCACTAGAAAATGGGAAGGCTGGAAACATCAAAGATTAGGTATACACCTTAACAAACTAGAAAATGAAAGCAACACCAGACAACATGTAAAAAGAAAGAGTATTTATTAAGCATAAAGAAACCATAATACGCAAACAACCAGTCTATTAAACAACAGTATGCACAGAGTAAGGCAGAAGACATAAGTCACAAACACCAGGATGAAACATGTGGCTAAACTCCAGAAAACATAATTATTTGGAGGCTGGTAAGAAAGTACTTGAAACAACCACAAGCTAATTAATTGGAAAATGTTAAGTAGGATGGCCAAATTCCTTGAAAAACATATCTTATGAAACAGAAAGCCCAAATATTGGAACAGAGCTGAAATTTGTAAAATAATTACTTTTCCTATACCAAAAAAAAACACCTGCAGCTCAGAATCAAAGGTGAATTCTCAAAATATTCAAGAAAAAACTTTCTAATAATATCAAGCAGTGTCTCCTCCAAATAAAAGAAGGAATACTGTCCAACATCCTTTGAAATGGTGATGCAATCTGTCTACCTATATCTTAGCAACAACTTTTAGAAAAAAATGCAATAAGACAATATTAGGCAGGAGATATTTAAGAATATTTTAGGAAAGAAATAAATGGATTGATATCCATAAACATCAAGCCTGTATTAAGAAAGAATAAAATGTAACTGCTAATAGTTATTCAGCCATGATCCCTGGCTACAAAATCAATACATACATTAATTTTGTTCAAATATAATGAAATTGAAAATGAGAAAGTGGTATTTAAAGTGAGAAAAATCCATGATATGGATTTTTTAGTAGTAAATACCTAGAAAAAAAATCTGACAAAATACTAGAAGTGTTCACAGAAAATACAGAATTTAGAGACAACAAAAATATACTAGTGACATTATCATATTCATAATATGAACCTGCCAGCCAAAAGTTTGCTCCCTTGTGCAATACTACTCTAATGGCGTANTCATCTGCTCTCTGTTTGGATTTTAGAATTGTTCCACAGGAGAGAATATATGAAAATCCATGGCAGAGCATATCATAGATCATAGTTTGGGACTTAGCACTGTTAACTTAGCTCAATTAACAGTGTCAAGCNACTTTCTAAATCTATGTTTATACTCAGAGACAAGCATCATCTCAGCCTTATTCAGAGGTTTTCCTCTAATACAATACAGAAACCCATGGCTAAACCAAAATCCTGACAATAAGTAATAGATGAGTGTTCNCCCTAACAAGACATTTATACCATCCCCTNGANGGCTCAGGGAACACTATGGTAGAAGGGGCAGAAGGAAGGCAGAGAGAACAGCTGGAAAATGTCATCTTTGAACCAGTATCGAGCTGGTTTTATTACATATAGCTCTGTAGTATAACTTGGAATCTGGGATGGTGATATTTCTAGCATTTATTGTTTAGGATTATTTTGACTATCCTGACTCTTGTGTTTCATATGAAAATTAAAATAATTTTTTTCAGTTTCTGTGGGAAATTGCATTGGAGTTTTATGATGTTTGCATTGAATCTGTAAGTTGATTTGTAGAAGGGCCATTTCTACAATATTAATCCTACCAGAACATTCTGGGGTCTCTAATTTTCTTTTGCAACATCTTAAAGTTATCGTGTACAAGTCTTTCACTTCCTTGGTTGAATTTACTTNAAGATTTTTTGAAGTGATTTTTGCCCTAATTTCTTTCTTGATATGGTTGTTACTGATGTGGGGAGGCTACTAATTTTTGTAGGTTTATTTTGTATCCTGTTAGTGTGCCAAATGTCATCAGCTTCACAAGTTTTCTTGTGGATTCTTTAGGGATTTTATCCATAGAATCATACCATCTGCAAATAGGGATACTTGGACCTCTTCCTTTCCTATTTGTATCCTCTTTATAACTTCTCTTACTGCTCTGGCTTAGATTTTAAGCACTATATTGGAGGAGAGAGTTGAACATTCTTGTCTTGTTCTGATTTTAGTGGAAATTCCTTGAGTTCTTCTCCATTTAGCATGGTATCACCTGTATACTGCCTTTGTTATGTTGTGATATGTACCCNGTATCCCTAGTCTATGGGAATTTTATCATAAAGGAATGTTGGATTTTGCCAAAGGACTTCTGTGAATATAGTGAGATGCTCATGTGGTGTCCATCCTTGATTATATGTGGTGAATTATATTTTTTGATCTNTGTATATTGGATCATCTCTGTATCTCTGAGATGTTATCAAGCTAACTTGATAATAATGGATAATCTTNTTGATATGTTCTGTTTATTAGTATTTTATTAAGAATATCTGCATCTATGTTCATAAGTTACTATCAGATAATTTTGGGGTTTTGTTGAGACATANCTGGTTTTAGTGTAGAGTGATACTGGCTTTGTAACTGTCCCTTGTAAATTTCCCTTGCTTTTCTATTTACAGAATGAATTAAANAGTGTTGGTGTTGGTTCTTATTTAAAGGTCTGGTAGAACTGGGTCNAATCCATCTGGCCCTGGACATTTTTAAACTGGGAGATATTTATTAATTGCTTCTGTCCCATTGCATGTCATAGATCTATTTAAAATATTTATTTCNGTGGACATCNACAGTGGCCTTCAGTGGTAACATGAACCACAGACATCAACACAGACCCCANCTGCAGTAGGACCGTGGACCCAGACATGGCCCTCAGTGGAAGTATGGGCAGGGACATCACCATGGCCTCAGGTAGCAGAGCAGGCCACTCATATCAGAATGGCCCCCATTGACCACATGGCTCACAGACATCAACATGGGTTCAGGCTGCAACACAGACCACAGGAACATCTGCATGGCCTTTGGTGGTAACATGGATGACAGACATCAACACAGATCCCAGCTNTAGAAGGACCAGGGACTCATGCTGATGTCATGATCATAATGTCATGGCCTGCTGGGGGTTTTTCTGATTTGAGTGGCCTGNACTGCCATCCAAGGCCCTGTTGATGTCTGTGGTCCAGGCTACCAGCTGGTTCTCTGGTCCTTGTGTGGCCCATTATCCTTGCCTCCACTGACTGTGAAGATCAAGAAGGCTACTTTTGCTGTGATATACATGACTGTGTATGTACAGTTGAGAGGAAGGCACATGGAGGGCTTTTATGACAACCCCTACCCCCTACCCCTACTCCACTTCTCCACACACATTCCTCAAAAANAAAGTAACAGCCTAGACAGGAAGCCACCAAANAGACGTCTTAAAAAGTGTGATTGGAANGCTGAAGTATAGCTCTGGATAAATGATGGCATCTGGCAGGGATCCTGGAAGGGAAGAACTCAGATCTATTTAAGGGACAGGCCACTGGGAGTTTGACCATGCTGTAGTGAATACGTAGATAACACAAATTGGACTTGAGCTTTTTGTTTTATTTTGTTTTGTTTTTATTTTTATTTTAACTTTTTTGGCAGGGTTCATGAGGGTGGAGGCTCGGACATGGAAGGACTGGGAAGTGAGTGCAATCAAGATGCCTGATGTGAAAGTCCCAGAGAATCAATAAAAATGTTATGCTAAAAAATATATTTATTTCATCTTGATTCAGTTTTGGTGGAATATAAATTTTTATCCAATTTTCTTAAATTTTCTAGTTTTGTGGAGTATATTTTTTTTAATTTATCCTTAGGATTCCCTGAATATCCTCAGTACTGGTTGTAATATATCCCATTTCCACTCTAATTTGATTAATTTGGATTCTTTCCCCTTCTGGACTAATTTGACTAAAGGTGTTTTAGTCTTTTCAAAGGACATATTCATCATTTCATTCTTCATATTATGTCAGTGGCCATGTCAGAAGAGCATGAGATAGCAATTGACTTCAGGGGATCAGCCCACCAGGAAACAAAACCCTGATGGGTGAATCTCAGATAGGCAAGGTCCTGAGAGCCTCAGCCCCAGAATGTTTCTTGTTACTTGCTGTGTCTTTGATTGTTTGCCTTTGCCATTTTTCTCTGGTATTTGGCATGGTGTGAATGGGTGTGGAGAGATCCCCATTGCCTTTAATGTAGTATGATCATCTCTTGGAAATATCCTGTTCTACTGGGCCTTTTTACCTATGAATTATTATGAAGATGATTTCCTCCTAAGATGTACTGTTTAACTGAAGTGATGATTTTATACAATAATAGTGTTAGTTTAAATAGGATTTTGATGATCGAAGGTTTTTAATAAATATAGTGTAAAATAATTGAGTCCCAGTATCCTAGCTAGCTTAAATTCTTTTAATCTTAATGTTGGGAGATGTGTTCATAAGTTTCAGAGTGCATCATAGCTGAGACAAAAGTTTTGAAAATAACAAGATTAGACTAAGATGTTTTTGTCAAACGGCTTTGAGGTGAAAACCTTAGAAAATCTAAAGTTCACAGAACACACAGCTGAGTAATAGATTCATTAAGGTTAGGGAGCAAAAACAAAGCAGCCCAATTATTAATTTTAGCTGACATGCTTTTCTTGCTAGGATTGGTTGGTGATCAAAGATGATGATTAATTCCTTATGTCCATTTCTACCCTCAGCTTCCTGATATAAAAAACTGTTGATGAGTGAGTATGCACCCTGGGGATTTAAAGTAGAGCTGACTGGTTCTTTTTTATATATAAAAGCTTAGATTTGTGATTATTCTTAAAAGACTTCTTTCTTAAAAGACTACCTTTTGAGATAAATAATAAAATGATTGGTAGCCACAAAATGCAGCCTGTCAGCAAAAGAACTGGCTGAGAAAAATACCTTGCTTGCTTACACTCTACCAGTCTATAACAAGTTCCTTGGACATGAATGTATGTGGGTTCTTGAGACAACTTGTTTTTCACCTGTAATATGCAAAATGTTTAATCATGTTACAGACGTGGAAAACATTCTGTTTTGTACTTATATTCATTGTAATCATTCACTTGAGTAATAGATTTTAACCACATTGTAATTGTTATATTGTTTGAGAGATTTTGCTGAGGTATATAAGCTGTAAGGGAAAAAATAAAATGAGTTAGAAGGAAAACATCAGGAATGAAAAAAGGAAAACACCAGAAGAGATGGAGAGAAAAAAATAAAAATACAGAAAAATGAGAAAAAGTCGAAAGGAAACCATCAAGTGTGTATGTGTCTCTTTTTCTGTCTCTCCATCTCTCTCCAGCATCCCCATTGATCCCAGCTAGAGGCTGATCCTCACAGCAGGGGTAATATTACTTGTTCGTTTGTCTGTTTGTTTATATTTCAGTCCTAATTTTGATTATTCCCACCCACTTACTTTCTATAAGTGTTGTTTGTTATTGTTTCTTCAGGTGCATGAATAAGTTATTAATTTGAGATTTCTCAAAGTTTTTGATGTAGATGTTTTGTATTATATACTTGATTCTTAAGACTGCCTTCATTATGTGTCCAGACTTTGTGTGTTTATGTTTAGAATTTTAATATCCTATTTCCTTTAAAGAATATGAAATTTCCCTCCTTTCTTCTGACTAGTTTTGGTTTTATCTATTGTTGTCAGATATTAGAATAGCTATTACAACTTGTTTCTTAGTCTCATTGTCCTGGAATACATTTTCCTATCCTTTTATCCTAAGGTGATGCCTATCATTGGTTATTAGACATGTTTTTGCAGACACCAAAAAGATGGATGTTTTCTAATCCGATCTATTAGTCTGGGCCTTTTTAATGGGTAATTGAGGCCATTAATATTCAGTTATTTTGAAATGCCTATATTAATTACTGTCATTTTGTTGATTTTGTGAGCCTTACTCAGGTATCTTTTGATTACCTGTTCTGACATTGTTTCTTTTCCCTATGACCTCTTGGGTGTGTTTATCCTTCTCTTTAGATTGAATTATATTTNCTAGTATATTTTATACAGTTTGTCTAGTACTCATATATATCTTTAATCTATTTTTACCATGGAAGGCTGATGGGGATGCCTTTTTATATGCTGTGAATGTGTGTTGCTCTGGTTGGTTGATAAATAAAGCTGTTGGCCAATGGTGATACAGCATAAGGTTAGACGGGACATTCTAACTAGAGAGAGAGGAAAGCAGAGCTGAGCAGACATTGCTAGCCACTGCCAGGAGAACCAAGATGTAAAGGTATTGATAAGCCACGAGTCACATGGCAAGTACAGATTTATAGAAATGGGTTAATTTAAGATGTAAGAGCTAGCTAATGAGAAGCCTGAGCCATTAGGCCATTAGTTTGTAAATGATATAAGCTTCTGTGTGTTTTCATTAAGTCTGAGCAGCTGCAGGAGCCCAGGCAGGACACAGAAAAACTTTTTCTTACAAATGGTGCCCAACATGGAGCAAGACTTTCCACCTAAAACTTGAGAAAACTTAAAAAGAAATTCTAAAATTGAGCTAAGAACAGCCTTCTACTTCATGTCTCATACGGGCCAAGATATAGAGACCCCAAGGTACAAAGATGCCATGGCATGCAGACTTAAGCTACACTATGGCATGCGAGCTTGAGTTTAAGGCATGCAGGCTTGAGCTAAGCAGCATGGCAGATTCCTGCTGCGGTACACAGTGGTGTCTGTAAGCTGTGCAGTGCACTGCATGGTAGATTTAGCTTTCACTCATACAGACAAAAAGGGTTTATGCTATCCTGATGGCAGCATGGACCCCAGAGTTGGCAGGTAAAAGTGATTCTCCTGGGTATCCCCGCCATGTTGAAAAGCTGAGGTGAGCAGAGTCAGCAGCCAAGGCTGCTGGTCCTTTACACACAGTTTAGTAGTTTAAAAATCTTTCCTGGCTAGAAAAAGATTCTAGATTCAGAATAAGACAGATTCAGATTAAATAAACCTCTAAATGGTTTACATTGTGTACAAAAATGTATGTAGGCTTGGAAGAGAGAAAAAAAATATATGCTGTTATATAAAAAAAAGATAATTTAAAAAAAATAAGGTCTTTAAAGAGACAGTAAAAGTAATATAATAAGCCACGTAACAATGGATATTACACAGAGAATNTGGATTGTGTTGTCTTTGGGATTTTTAATTGCAGAGAGACATTTGATTATAAAAGCTGCTGAGTTAAATCATTATGTACATATTAAAGGTATCTCGATTTCAAAATTTATGTCTAAGGATACTTTGCTTTAAAAAGGAAGCTCTGCTTTTGTTTTCACAGGAAGCAAGAAGCTATAGATTTGTTCTAGGTTAAGATGGATCAGATTTGATCAAGCCAGACCTCCTGAACCTTAACAGATGGTACCTATCAACAAAAGATATAGCTGGTCTTCCCAGGACTTGACCATTATCTCAAATTTTCTCAAGACCCTCATAAGACTACCAGCGAATACAACACCCCCTATCAGCAGGAAGTAGCCTAGAAAGCTATGCCCACATTCCCCAAGAAAAGACTATGGATGTTTGTCTTTGCTTAGATTGTTGGTTACAAATTGTGGTCATAGTCACTCTCTTTCTAAGAAAAGAAAGGGGATATGACATGGAAATATAAGCTATAGATATGATAGGATAAAAGGGTGGATTGTTGAACCTACTTTTAAAGAGCAACAACTTGTTTAAAATGTTTTACATTACTATAGATTTTAGTTTATTGATACAAATTTAAAGTTAATTTTGTTTACTATGTATATATTTCTACTCTTATTTAATGTATTATGTTTGTTTAACTCATTTAAATTATAATGGATAATTAAGCAATACAGAATAATAGTCTTCTATGATAGTCAAACTTATAGTCATGTTAATTAAGTTGTCTAGATATACATAGATATATTTCAATTAGGTAGTTAATCTTCAAACACTTCAAAGACCTACATAATATGGCATTTAAAATGTTTTTTAAAAAACTTAGACTTTCTGGACAGTGAGACATGTCTGCTCCTGACAGCACCAATTTACTTCAAAGAGAAAGATGGGNATTGAAGACACTCCATATGGAGTTTATCTTCTTGGCAAAAATAGCCATTTGGGCAAGAAACTGTTCTTGCCTGGAATGCTTGAGAAAATGTTATACCGACTAGACATGCAGGACCCATAGGAAGGTGACCACT
>LZPO01066612.1:65971-83208 GCA_001675575.1 Neotoma lepida
ATAAATAGATGACAGAGAGAGATAAAGACAGATGATGTACATGAAACATAAATAAAATTTGTGTTTGTGCTTGGATATCCATCCTAGGTTCATTATGTATATAGAAACATCCTAAAGTTCAAACAAAACTTGAAATTCAAAAGAGTTTTTGTCCCAAACATTGACATATTTCCCCCATAATAATTCTTATACTTATAAGTGTTACAGTGAAAAGNATTGCAGTTTCATGGTGGCTACTGTGCAAAGGAAATTGTTCTTTGTTCTACTCTAGATGCTAGTACTTTGGATTTTATTTTCATGTCAACAAATCATTTCATTAACAAATGATGAATTTTTCTTTCTTAGACTTATATCTCTATCTCTATGTGAAAATAATATTGCCTCATTATACAAGTCTAGTAAAATACTGAATAGAACTCTCTAATTGGCATATTTCCTAGTTCTTATATTATAAATTGAATTTTCTGGTATCTGTGGCCTAATTATTATACTTATTTGTAGACTTACAGTCATTAAAATAAGTTTATTTTCAACTGTTTAATGGGTCTTATAGTTTTGAGGTAGGTTATACTTGATTCTGAGTATTATATGAGATATTTTGTCAATAATCACAAATATTGACTGGCAACTTTTCTTTTTCTTACTGTTTTGCATTGCTTTGTAGTAAAGATGTAGTAATCTTTCAGACTAAATTAGAAAACATCAACTGTCAGTAGCATCATCAGAGTTCTCTTTAGCATCTCTCTACCTGTGCATGTAGGTTAAATCATGCTTTCTGCTCTTTTCTCTAGCAATTTTCAAGTACCATTGAGTCTCATATTGAGATCCTTGATCCATCGGGAGTTGAGCTTTGTGCAAGGTAAGAGACAAACACTATTTTTTTTTTGAAGATCCTGTCAGTTCTCAATGTACAGTTTTTATATCCTTGTCAAAAATCAGGTAGCTGTCAGGGGAGGAGGAGATGTCACACTGCAGTGATCTACAAAGATGTCTCTTTTTTTTCCTTCTTTTTTGCTTTTTATTATTGCATTTTGTGCTACAATATAATTCAGGTCACTGTTATATACATATAATATACTTGGGCCTTATTCACTCCTCATTGCCATCTCCTGACCCCTCCCCATTTTGCTTGTTCCTCCTCTTACCAAAAATTCCCTCTTCTGTTTGTATATATCTGATGTAATCCTAAAGACCATGACCTCTGCTCATGATTGCTAAGTTTAGACAGCTGGTGCCAGAAATGACATCGTNTTGTTATTCTTTATAACTTAGTAATACTTCATTGGGCATTTATACCACATTTTTTTCCTGAAAATATTATGTGTCAGAGACTAAAATCACAAAAATGAACTGACTATGAAAAGGCATTATTGGAAATGCACAGAAGGGCCNGGCGGTGGTGGTGCACACCTTTAATNCCAGCACTCGGGAGGCAGAGGCAGGGGGATCTCTGTGAGTTTGAGGCCAGTCTGGTCTACAGAGTAAGTTGGTCTCAAAAACCCAACAGAATAAAGAAAAAAACAAACAAAGAAAATGCACTGGAAGAAGAGGAATCAAGTGCAACAACCACGAGAACAGATAAACTCAGCATTCTATCTAAGATAAAGTCTTACAGATAAAAAAACTAGGAAAGAACTGGCCTCTGAAAGACAAAGGAAGTGAGAGTAGAGAATGGTGTAACTGGCAAACCAAAGAGAATTGGATTTTAATCTCAATCACAAGAATAAATCATTAAGGAGTTTTGTTTTGTTTGCATTTTTGCATATATGCTCTATTTTGCTTTGTTTTGTTAAGCAAAGTGCCATGATATGATTCCAGCTTTTAGAGGCTGGGTTGCATTGCTTTGTGTACAATGATAAGCATTCTTCTTATAGGGTAGCAAAAATAAACACAGAGATACCAGTTCAAGTTAAAGATGGTATTTCAATGATCACAANGACACTAGAGATGGTGAGAACCAGGCCAATTGAAGATACAATTTAAAAGTAAACAGTCACTATTTCTTAATGAATTTAAGGCTAGCCATACAGCTAAATATGAGCATATGAGGTATATGAAGGCAAATACCAGAAGACCATTAAGGTATTCTGTGATATAGTGACATTATGTAAATATTTTTCTAAAATTTATATTGCACAAATATTTTCTTGATAGCGCAGAGACAGCAGAGCACAATAAAAGAATCTATTAACTAAAAATCTGAAGACCTTGACACAAATAAAGAAATTCTTATGTGCAGGACTTTCTTTCAAACCCAAAATTATAAAAATAACTGTACTAATGATTGTGAGAACCAATAAGATGAACAAAATTAACCAACATTATGCCTAGTATTTATTCAATAGATGCTAAGACTAGATATATACACCTTCTTGAAAAGTGATAGGAAATAATCTTATAGATTAAGGTTGACTTTTAACTCCATTTTCTCCAGAAAGGGAAACTAAAGATAATCCTATTTTTAATATTCAAGCACTTTTTACTATTTCTTCACATGAGCTACTTCAGATGATTAATTTGATCCCATTTTAATACAGAATGCATTTAGCATTACTTCAAAGAGGAAATCTGAAAATGCTATCAGCACATTTTGCAAACTATGCAGAACTTCAGGCTTCCTAAAAAGCAATGTAGAAAAGGCTTTGAAGCTAAGTCAGGTTGTGTAGGACCACACAAGATGCCAAACACTTCAGATCCTCAGGCAGGAAGATTATGAGTTCAAGACCTAACAGAATTGCAGAAGAAGTTCAAGAGCAATGTGAACAATTTACTTAGACCCTGCCTCGAGTTAAACTAAGAGGTGAAGAGGGGATTGGGGATGTATGTTACCTGTAGAGTACTTGAATCACAATTAGGAAGCCTTACTGACCAACATGGTTTTAGGATAACCTGTATCTCAATTCTTTCTTGTAATTTGTGAAAGTCGATTATATATCTCTGAAGAGCTAGGCATGTGATCTCAGNACTTGAAATGTAGAAGCAGAGAGTCAGAGGTTCAAGGCCAGCTTCAGCTACACAGCAAGTTCCATGCTAACCTGGGCTACATGTAACCCTGTTTCAAACACAAAAACAAACATCTCTGCAGTTTCCTAATGGTTCCAGACAAGCAGAATTGGAATAGATTCTCTCTCTCTCTCTCTCTCTCTCTCTCTCTCTCTCTCTCTCTCCCTCTCTCTCTCTCTCCCTCTCATCATAATATAATTACATCATTTCTTCCTTCCCTTTCCTCTCTTCAAACTCCGCCTATGCCTCTCCTTGCTATGTTTTAATCCATGACCTCCTTTTTCATTAATTGTTATTACATGCATGCATGTCTATATATATATATGCATTCCTAAGTATAAACTGCTGAGTCTGTATAAGTTACTCATATGTATGTTTTCAGGGCAAACCATTTGGTGCTGGATAACCAACTGGTGTGCTCTTCTCCAGGTGATCTTTATGTCATTATGTTATATCTCTAGGATAGAAGAAAATATATTGCCCACTTATTAGTCATTGTNAATTAAATAGTGAGTTTTTACACATGGATACCCATTTATAGTTCTAAAATATGAATGTGTTATCTTAAATATTCACTAAGTTCCAGATCAAGTACTTATACTTTTTGAGCTAATGGTTTAGCTGTAGGGAAATGAGCACCAATTGAGTGAATGTCAATCAATAAAAACACAGAACAATTGTTGAAGGTATAAAATATAATATGGAAAAGTAACATTTGGTGTGAGTGGGTTANTTTTGTCAATGTGAGGTCCTCTAAGGAAGTGCCATTTCAAATGAGAGCTGAAAATGGAAACAAGTCAGCCTCAGACGCAATGAAAACTGAATGCTAGACAAACCATTCTTAGCTTGTTTGTCAGAGAAAAATAGAAAGATCCATGTGGACAAAAAGAAATCAAGTTGAGACTACTACAAGAAGAGATACACAGCTGTTGTATGATCTTAAGCAGTGATATTAAATATTCAAAATAAGCAGTTGTTTCAGAGGCAAGATAGAGATAACACCATTTGGAAGGCTGGTAACTGTGAAGATACTCACCATAGAAAAATAAGAAAGCTTTAGAAAAACATAAGAATTTTGCTGATGGATTAGTAGTATCTAATATGGAAGTGAATCTTAACTCGACAACATTTTGGGTATGGAAATGTATAGGGACATCACTTGTGGAAACTCAGANGGCTGTGTGAGGTGCAAAATGATAGTAACTGGAAACTGAACTCAGGCTGAAAGTACCACTTGGGGTGAATGAAGCTTAGTCTGCTTACTAAATATCTGTATGGAGTTGACGACGTGGTAAGACATNGTTCTGAAGCTTCAAGGTCAAGTGTTGATATCTAAACTTAACAACAATGAGCATAAGGCATGATCCTAAAGATTGTATCACATTGCATACAACAGAGGGGACATGAGATGTCAGAAAGGTAAGAATTCAGCAAAAGATAAGAAACAAGAGAGAAAAATAAGAAATAGTGGTTTTCCATAAGACAAGCAAAACAAGAATTTCAATAAAGAAAAATAATTAACTGTTCAAACACTGCCAAGAATTTCTAGGTTGAAAGCAACAATCACCTTTAGATTAGACTTTAATAAGTCTAATCACCATTAGACTTATTAAAATGGAAAATATTGATGAATAATCGTAGTCAGGTTTTTTCCCATCCCATATTTCTCCGGTTCCCGCCCCACCCTATATGGTCCTGCAACTGCTTATAAAATAATTGCTCAGAAGCTTATATTAATTATAACTGCTTGGCCAATAGCTCAGGCGTATTACTGACTAGCTCTTACACTTAAATTAACCCATTTCTATTAATCTGTGTTTTGCCACATGTCCCATGACTTTACCGGTCTGCTGGCATGTCCTTTGGCGGTGGCTGGCATCTCTTCCTCAGCCTTCCTCTTCCCAGAATTCTCCTTGTCTGCTTATCCTGCCTATACTTCCTGCCGGTCTACTGGCCAATCAGCATTTTATTTATCAACCAATCAGAGCAACACACATTCATAGCATACAGCATGACATTCCACAGCAAATAATAGAAAAACAATTACAGTGGATTAAAAGGCAAGAGTTTCACAGGTAAATGAAAAAAAAAGATGGAAGGATAGTAAATTAATGACTATATAGAGTAAACATTTACACTTGCAAATAGTCCCACACCTAAGGGAACGTTGCTGAAGAGGAATCAGAGAGATTGTAACAGAGGATGACACACTTTGCTGTGAGATTGTGTCTTCTATTAGCATCAGAAACTGTACCTGCAAAGTTGCAGATACTAAATAGGCCAATACCTGTTCACTAATGTCACCATCCACCTCCTTTATCTGAAAGAGTTAACTGCAAACTGCATGTGGAGTTTAGTTATAGGCAACTGGGCTGCAATGGTTCAGGCATTAGGAGTTCATGCTGCTCTTGCAGACAACCCAAGTTCAGTTCATAGTACCCAGGTTGGGCAGCTCACAATTACCTGTAACTCTAGCTACAGGGATCCAGTGCCTTCTTCAGGTCCCCACAAACACTGCACTCACATGCACAAATGCACACACATATACTCGTGCTTTATTAAAAAAATAATTAATTACTTAGATCAAGGAGTGGGCTCCAAAACCTTTGCTTGAATTCAAGTTAAGGTGACTATAAACAACCAGACCATATATGCTTCAGCTGCTTCAGCTGTAAGACAGTCCTTACTGCATAGACACTTGTATTCATTACTTTTTTCATTTCTATATCAAAATACCTAACAAAAAGCCACTTAACATAGGAAAAGTTGTTGTTGGTTGTTTTTATACTCTTGACTCCTTGGTTCTTTACTCTTTGGGGGGTCCACCATCCAGCCTCCAAATAAACCACACAGAGGCGTATTCTTACTTAGGAATGCCCAGCCTTAGCTTGGCTAATTTCTAGCCAGCTTTTCTTAAATTATCCCATCTACTTTTTGCCTCTGGGCTTTTATTTTATCTATTTCTGTATACCTTTCTTTACCTCTTACTCAGTGGCTTACTATGTAGCGGGGTGGCTGGCCCCTTCTTCTCCCCAGATTTCTCCGTCTACTTATTCTCTCTGCCTGCCAGCCCCACCTACCCTTTTGTTCAGCTCTTTATTAGACCAATCAGATGTTTTAGAGAAGCAAAGTAACACAGCTTCACAAAGTTAAACAAATGCAACATAAAAGAATGCAACACATCTTTGCATCATTAAACAAATGTTCCACAGCATAAACAAATGAAACACATCTTAAAATAATATTACACAACAAAAAGTTTATTTTGGCTTACAGATTAAGATAATAAAGCCCATCATGGCTGGATATATATGATAGCCAGAACATGAGTTGGTTGGACATATAATATCAACATTCAGGCAGTAGAAAGAGATGAATGCTGGTGCTTAGACCACATTCTCCTTTGTAGTCAATCAAGGACCCATGGAACACACCAGCCACATTTAGGGTGAGTCTTCCAAACTCAACTAATATAATCTGGAACATCCCTCATAAACTTGTCCCAAGATTTGTGTCCTATGTGACTCAAGATCCTGTTAATTTGACAATATCAGCCATCATATTGCTATTAAGAGGATTCAAATACTTTTAATTATTCTCTTATATATTACATCCTAACCACAGTTTCCCCTCCCTCCTCTTCTACCATTATCTTCTTACCTCCCCTCCCCCCCCAGACATACTCCTTCTCCATTTCCCTTCAGAAAAGGCCAGGCCTCCCAAAGATATCCAGCAAACATGGCATATCAAGATACAATAAGACTAGGCACATCTCCTCACATTAAGGATGGACAAGGCAACCCAGTAGGAAGGGTAAAAAGTCCCAAAAGCCGGCAAAAGAGTCAGAGACAATCCCCGCTCCCACTGTTAGGAGTACCACAAGAATACCAATCTACATAACCATAACATGTATGCAGAGAATCTAGGTCAGACTCATGCAGGCTCCCTGGTTGTCAGATCAGTCTCTATGAGCCCTTAAGAGCCCAGGTTAGTTGATTCTGTGAGTCTTTGACCCCTCTGGCTCCTACAATTCTTCCTCCCCCTTCTCCAAAGGATTCCCTGAGCTCCACCTAATGTTTGGCTGTGGGTCTGTGCATCTGTTCCCATCAGTTGCTGGATGAAGTTTCCCTGATGGTGATTAAGTGAGGCTCCTGTCTGTGAGTATACTAGCTTATCATTAGGAATCATTTCATTTACTTTTTTGTTTTTTTGCAGGTNATGCTTTGTTCTATCCTAAGTCTCTGGGCTATGCAACCTCTGNTTTTTAGTGTTACAGGCAGGGTCAGGGGTGGGCTCCCTCTCTTGGCCTTAGTCTCAGGCTGGACCAATCATTGGTTGGCTACTCCCACAAGTTCTGTGTCAACTTTTCCCTATCACATCTTGCAAGCAGGACAAATTATAGATTGAAGGTTCTGTGGCTAGGTTGGTGTCCCATTCCCTCCACTGGAAGCCTTACCTGGTTACAGAAAATGGTCAGTTCAGGATCTGTATCCCCCATTACTAGGAGTCTTAGCTAGAGTCACCCTCATAGATTCTTGGAAGTTTCTATTGCACTAGGTTTCTACCTCATCCTTGAACACCCCCGCCCCTCAATTCCAGTTGTCTCTCCCAGTACTCTTTTCCTCCATCCCATCACCTGATCCCTCCTGTTCCTATCCCCCTGCCATGTCCCCCAAAATACTCTATTCTATTTCCCTTACCAAAGAGATTTATGCACCCTCCCTTGAGCCCTCCTCGTTACATAGCCTCTCTGGGTCTGTAGACTGCAGCAAGATAATCCTTTACTTTACAGCTAATATCCACTTATATAATAACCACTAATATACACACCATAAAACATGTTTGTCTTTCTGGATCTGGGTTACCTCACATATGATGATTTTTTTTCTAGTTCCATCCATTTGCCTACAAATTTCATGATGTTATTTTTTAACAGCTGAGTAATACTCCATTATGTAAATAGATCACATTCTCTTTATCCATTCTGTGGTTGTAGGACATCTGGATTGCTTCCAGTTTCTGGCTATTATGAATAAAGCTGCAATGAACACAGTTAAGCAAGTGTCCTTGTGGCAGGATGGAGTATCCTTTGTGTATATTCCCCAGAGTGGTAGAGCTGGGTGGGTCTTGAGGTAGATGGATTCCCATAAGTTTGCGTATATTGTGCATTCATTTCCACTGAATTCTAGCAAGACTTCAATTTCTTTCTTCATTCCTGCCTTGACCCAGGAGTCATTCAGTAGAGAGTTGTTCAGTTTCCACGAGTTTGTAGGTTTTCTGCTGTTTCTATTGTTGAAATCCAGCTTTAATCCATGGTGGTCTGACAGGGTGCGGGGGGGGGNTATTTCGATTTTCTTGTACCTGTTGAGACTTGCTTTGTGACCAAGTATGTGATCAATTTTGGAGAACATTCCATGAGGTGCTAAGAAGAAGGTGTGTTCTTTTCTGTTTGAGTGAAATGTTCTATAGACGTCGGCTAGGTCTATTTGGTTCTTAACATCTGTTAGCTCCATTATTTCTCTGTTTAGTTTTTATCTGGAAGACCTCTCCATTGGTGAGAATGGGGTAATGAAGTATCCACTATTAATGTGTGAGGTTTGATGTGTTATTTAACCTTTAGTAATGTTTCTTTTACAAATGTGGGTGCCCTTGCTTTGGGGGCACACATGTTGACAATTGAAATGTCATCTTGAAGGATTTTTCCTTTGATGAATATGGAATGTCCTTCCCCTCTCTTTTGATTAATTTTAGTTTGAAGTCTATTTTGTTAAGTATTAGAATAGCTACACCAGTTTGCTTCATGAGTCCATTTGCTTGAAAAGTCTTTTTTCAACCCTTTATTCTGAGGTAATGTCTATCTTTGATGTTGAGGTTTGTTTCTTTTATGCAGCAGAAGAATGGATCCTGTTTTCTATCCATTCTGTTAACTTCTGTCATTTTATTGGGGAATGGAATCCATTGATACTGAGAGTTATTAATGAGTAATGATTGTTAATNCCTTTTTCCTTTTGGTGGTGGTGGTTGTGTGTGTGTATGTTTGTGTGTATACTTCCCTTCCTTTGGTTTTACTGGTGTGGAATTATTTATTTCCTGTTTTCTGGGGGTAGTTAGTCTCCTTGGGTTGGAGTTTTCCTTCTAGTACCTTTTGCAGGTCTGGATTTGTGGATAGATATTGCTTAAATTTGACTTTGTCATGGAATATCCGTTTTGTCCATCTATGATGATTGAAAGTTTTGTGGTTTAGTAGTCTGGGCTGGCATCTGTAGTCTCTTAGAGTCTGCAAGACATCTGTCCAGACCCTTCCGGCTTTTAGAGTCTCTATTGAAAAGTCAGGTATAATTCTAATAGGCCTGCCTTTACATGTTACTTAACCTTTTTCCTTTGAATTTTATTTTATTTTATTTTTTTTTTTGGTTTTAGTTTTTCAAGACAGAGTTTCTCTGTGAGCTCCGGCTGTCCTGGAACTCACTCTGTAGACCAGGCTGGCCTCAAACACACAGAGATCCACCTGCTTCTGCCTCTCTGAGTGCTGGAATTAAACGTGTGNGCCACCACCACCCAGCTCCCTTGCATCTTTCGATATTCTTTCTTTCTTCAATATGTTTAGTGTTTTGATTATTATGTAGCAGGGGGAATTTCTTTTCTGGTACAGTCTATTTGGTGTTCTGTAAGCTTCTTGTATCTTTATAGGCATATCCTTCTTAAGGTTAGGAAATTTTTTTCTATGATTTTATTAAAAATATTTTCTGGGTCTTTGAGNTGAGATTCTTCTCCTTCTTCTATTCCTATTATTCTTAGGCTTGGTCTTTTCATAGTATCCCAGATTTTTGCTGGATGTTTTGTGTCAGGAATTTTTTATATTTAACATTTTCTTTGACTGATGTATCAGTTTCTTCTATCTTATCTTCTACGCCTGAGATTCTGTCTTCCATCTCTTGTANTCTGTTTGTGATGCTTCCCTCAGTAGTTGCTGTTCTCTTACCTAGCTTTTCCATCTCCAGGATTCCCTCAGTTTGTGTTTTCTCTATTACTTCTATTTCCATTTTCAGGTCTTGAACAGATTTATTCATTCCCTTCACTTATTTTTCTTGGCTGTCTTTAAGAGATTTATTCATTTCCTCCCATTGTTTTTTCATGTTTTCCTGGATTTCTTCAAGGAATTTATTCATTTCTTCTTTAAAAACATCATCATCTTCAAGAAGTTGTTCTTAAGGTTGTTTTCTTGGGTTTGCTGTAGTAAGATAACTGGGCTCTGGTGGTGACTTATTTCCCTGGCTGTTGTTGATTGTGTTCTTTACGCTGGCCTCTAGGCATCTGGATTTGGGGTAATTATAGGTAAATGCTGATTTCTGTGTTTATATTTGTTGCATGGGTATTTTTTTCCCTTGGTTTCTGTTTCCTCTCTGGCCTTCTGTTCTGGTGACCTGTTTGACCTGTAGCCTGTGTTTCTGGTGACTAATGAATCCTCTGGTCCAGTAGGGTNCCTCTTTTAGCAGCCTGTTTGACTTCTGGGTCTCTGGGTGCCAGTGTGTCTTCTGGGGTTCTGGGTGCCCGTGTTGTGGGAATATGGTGACAGGGAGAAAGAATGGCTTGAATATGGTGACAAGGTAGGTGGGCCCTAGGGGGAAATCTGGGCAGGCTCTGAGAAAGTATTAGAGGGCTTCAGGCAGTGTCTTACCTGGAGTTATGGGTACCTGTGTGGCCTCTGGTAGTGCAGGGTGCCACTGCCAATGATGTGGGCCAGGATATGACATATAAATTATATATATATTTGTTTATTGTGTGGGTGTGTGGGTGCAGACATGTGAGGGTCAGAGGACAATGTGTAGAAGTAGGTTCTCACCTTCCACTATGTGAGTCACTGGGATCAGACTCAGATTGTCAGACTTGTCAGCAGATCCCTTATGGCTGAGCCATCTCTCCAGGTGACTCTGTTTTGAGATGCATAATTCTCAAAGTGTACATAGATATTGTGGTAGCTGATGTTATTATTTTTATGACATAATTATGCTACTTGATCCATTGGTTTTATTCTTTTTCCTCACTCAGCTTTGTAGATACCTGCACTGAGGGCCAATGTTGCTTATCAACTCCATTTGATTAAGAAACACCTAGAAGTAAACCTATTAGTAAACCAAACTTCTAGCTGTGTCTCTGAATGGGGTTTCCATAAAGGCTTAAATAAATGGGTAAGAGCCTCCTGATTATGAGTGATTCCATCCCATAAGCTAGACAGCCACACAGAATAGAAGCAGAAAAGAGAAAGCCAAGGAGTGAAGAATTCTCTTCTCTTGTCTCTTCTTCTCTCTTCTTGTACCTCTTTCTGAGCTACCATGATGTGAGCTACTCTTCTATGCCATAATGGACTGATACGTCTCAAATCATGAGCAAAATTAAATAATTTTTAAAAGACAATTACAAACTGGAAAACTATGTGCAAAATATATGAACTATATTTAGGATGTGAATATTATAACATGATTTAAAACATTTTTCAATGAAAATAGAGAGTCTAAAATGAACAAATATATCCATAAAATGTTCAAATATATTAGAAAGTAAATAGTCATAATGAGAAATACAAATTTTAAATGACTGATGTTTTATAAATATTTAGCATGTTTTTAAGAATATGAAAAGTATCTTTGGATTAATTTTTGAAGGAACAAGTTGATCAGATGTATTTTAAAACCTTGAGACTATCTATCTTTGTATTTGATAATCTGAGTTACACAACAGGAACATTGATTATANTTATAATGAAAAAAACATGTCTACAAATGTGCATTATAGTTTGAGGACTTAATAATTCTTACAAATTCACAAGATCTGGCATATTCATCAAAATTGTGTTTTGACCTACTACTGTAGAAGCTACCTAGAACATATTCATACACATATGCAAAGGGTTTAAATGGAGTTACTCTGTGACAAGGGGACAATACCTCCATGAGACTCCAAAAATGCCAAGTGCAAAGTACTGATTACCTTTTTTTGAGTTGTTAGTCAATGAGATTCCATAGACTGCCCTCCCTATAATTATAGANCACTGTCATTGCTATTGGTTACCTTCCAGAACTGGATATTAATACTTTATTGTTAATCACACCATATACTTGAGTAATANGACANGGAAAAATCAAGCTGGTAACAACATGAAAGCTTCCTTTACAATGGCTAGCTTCCATAGGGCTCGAAGGTTTTATGCTTATTACTGGGGGGAGAAAAATCATCATCAGTCTTTCCTAGCTATAAACCCTGTGAGCTAATAGTGCAGGCTAATANAGATTAGCTTGGCAAGATATGCCCATTGGTGCAATAGTGATTATCAGAGTAACTAACCACTTTCTGATTGGATTTGCAGTTTACACCATAAGATGGACTCCATGCCTAGTACTGTTAACTAGGTCATAGTCCCTAGAGCATAACTAGTACTAATATTCTGTTTAATTCACATAGCAATATATATAAATATATATATATATGTAAATATATATATTACATATATATATTGGTATATATATACTGGTATATATATATACCAGTAGATTACTGTATCTTTCACTGTGATAGACAGTGAGCAATACAGAGGTCAGCAACTAACTGGTCAATGTGCAGAGAGTAAGAGACTATGGTGTAATTGGTGGCTGCTTGAGCCATGCCCTGATTCACCACCCATAGAGGTAGCAGGTAACTGTTACAGCTGCCTATCACCTTGAGGTACATGCCTCTGGGTCATGGCCGCTGGGGGACCCTTAAAANCTGGAAAGCAGGTATGAGCTCTCTTTACTATCTCATGGTTTTNGATGCTGGAATGGACCAGGGAAGAGCTTACCAGAGAACAGCGTTGGACAGTGCCTAACACTTCCAAGATCCTATGACAAATTCCTTTATTCTGTCTTGTGAATTAACCCCTAAATAAATTCCTATGCTCGTTAAACAGACTCCATGAATTGCTAGTGATATAATCCCAATATCTGGCACCCACTTTAAACCCAAGCATGNAGCTAAAAGAAAAAGTCAAGAGATTCTGTCTCATATCAGAACAGCTGCCTGGTGTAGAAGAGAAGAAAACCAGTAAAAAAAAAAAGGACCATTGTTGTCAAGATTCTATTTCTTTTCATGCTTGTCCTTGTTTTCAGAAAACCCTTTCTCTATCCAGAATAAATCAAAACTTTCCATTTTGATATTAAAAATGTTCAAGTTTTCCACAATAAAAAATAAAAATAAGTCTTTCCAATAGCAATCTCTGAAGTCTCCAAAAGGAAAATGGGGCCCCACAACAACAACTCTACCCAGTCCAGAATGATGCCATGGTACCCATGAACATTACTCAGTGATCAACTTTGGACTGAAAACCATCCCGGACAGTTCCAAGATGAGATGGTCCATCATACTACACTTCTAGTCAGTATCTCAGACAACCTTACTCGTTATTCTGAGACTGGCTGCAGAATCTACAGCTATCCCTATTGNGACCTAACTATCTGAGCCTTCTTACAGGACCCCACAGAGATACCATTATCCCCTAAACAGCAGGAAGCAATTCTAAGAAGACAATGCCCCCTCTCCCAAAGATTTCATGTTTCTCAGGGTTATGGATGATGGTTATAGGGTTGGGGGTAGAACAAAAAATTAAATTCAGTATTCTCCTTAAGAAAAGTAAAAGGGGAATTGATAGGTATAAGATATTAAGGTAGATTATTGTATATACTAGTAAACTAATTTAGTAAACTATGAGCTTTAGATACTTTGCACTGCTATGGATTCTTGCATATTGATACAAATGTAAACTATTTTTATATTCCTATTTAAGATAATTTATAGATTGACAAGTATAAAACTATATTTCTTATAATGTACATATATTTCTATTCCTATTTGAAATATATTGTATATTGATAAATGTAAAATTATATTTGTCATTCTGTATGTATGTTCTACCTCTGTTTAGGATACTTTATACAATGATACATATTGTTGTCTAATTGCATATTGTGCTATATATTTCTACCTCTGTTTAAGGTATTTTGTGCATTGTCACAATTTTGAGGCCATTGTCCTTTTACTGTACATTTGCTTACAGACTGTTTACCTGATTTATATGAAGCCTTAGTCCTCAAGTTATTTAGGTAGATAAGACTTACAGATTTATAGTCACCCATGCTTGTCATCTCTATAGTTATGTTAGTTAGGTTTCCAGATTTACAGATACATAGGTCAGATGGACAGGTAATCTTCAAACACTTCATAGACCTAGAGAATATGGCATTTAAATAACTTAGAATTCTGTTAAAATGAGACAATTGCTCCTGGCAGCACTGATCTGATNCTGAGAGAATGATGGACCTNTAAGACACTCCATTTGGAAGTTTGTCTTCTTCCTGGNACATAATGGCCTGCTGGGCAAAGAACTGCCCTTTCCTTGACTGCTGACAGTACAAATGCTGTCCTTTCTGGATGAGCAGAACACAAGGAAAAGCAACTACTGAATTCTGCAAAGACAGGGTAAGATGGTCTTTCAAAATTCCTGCTTCTGAAAATTGTCTGTCAGATATTCTAGACCTGTAGCCAATTTGGATGTCCCAANGGTGCTGAGAAACTTTAGGTGACTGTCCAGGCTGCCAACTGTCTCTGTCTATTCTCAAAAGATTTCTGAAAGTTCCNTGCATGTATTGCTGGTTTTCTCAGGTATTATTATATTCCTTCTCAGGTATTTGATGGGGTTGAAGACTAATAGTTATAGTGACAACCTTTTTGTATCATAGCTAGAACATACTAAGTACTAGATTCAGATTCTTCAGGATAGGACAGCTTTTGGAATAATCTCTCTAATATACCATTGACCTATGTTCNGGACATCTCTGGATTTTAGTATGTGTCTCTTGTTTGATGTTGTTCTTGTTNGTTGTAGTTCCATTTTGCTTAGCTCATTATCCATTATTTCTCCTGGACAATACTTAATAATCATTCCTATTGTATATAGTTTTGTGTTAGCTTAGAACTTTCTTATTTAGACAAAAGGGGGAGATATCGTGGGGGGCTGTTGGAGCCATGCCCTGAAGCACTGCCCTTAGTGACTTAGCAGGNAACTGTTATACCTTCCCGNGACCTTGAGGTACATGCCCCTTGGGCATGGCCACTGGGGGACCCTTAAGACCTGGGATGCACATACTCGCTCTCTTTGCTACCTCATGGTTTTGGATGCTGAAATGGACCAGGGAAGAGCTCGCCAGAGAACAGCATTGGACCATGCCTCACACTTCCAAGATCCTTTGACAAATTCCTTTATTCTGTCTTGTGAGTTAACCCCCAAATAAATTCCTTTGTTTATTAAATAGACTCTGTGGATTGATAGTGATATAATGTCAATACNATGAAGTNATCATCTCCAAGTAGGATATCTATATTGTACTATCTCTCAGCAAGNCTCGGGGATCATCATGGAANAAGGGGATGAAAAATTGTAAGAGCCATGGATGTTTATAGTGGAAGAGTATCTGTGGGNCATGAAAGCACAGCTGCACACACAAACTCACAATGGCTGGGGACAGCTTGCATAAGAACAAGCTAGACAAAATCCCAGCATGGATGGGTTTATGAAGTCCCACCCCTAACTGAGAAGCTATTGGAAATTGATAGCTACTGGGAGAGGGAGAGTCACTTTTCTTCAGGGATGCAGGCCCTGAAAAGCTACCCATGCTCCAGTAGATGGTTCCACAATCATACACTTAAGGACAGTACTAAATAGACTCAGTGACTATTAAGTTTTTTAAATAGAGAGAGAAAGAACACATGAANTTGAAAGGGAAAAATGGGAGGGCAGCAAGGAACTAGAGGCAAGGGAATGGGAGGTGGATTAGATNCAGACATACTATTTGTATGCATAAATTTTTAAGAAAAGATTTATTAAAAATAATACTTTTAGAATATATTTAATAATATGAAAAAATATATACCTCATTTTTTTATTAAATTTAACTTATTAGAATATCTGTGCATACAATAAGGTCTGTGTNTGTGTAGTAGAGAGAGACAGAGAAAGACAAGAGGGAGAATATGAAGTAGTGGCTGGTATTTCAGCTGTGAGACAAGATTGACAGCATCATTTTCCACTTGTGTCCTAGGCAAATTATTTCACATACTAGTGCCTCTGTTTCNTTATACATATGAAGAGGAAGATATTATTTTTCCAGGAGGATTAAATAAATTTATGAACAAAAGGTACCGAAAGATTAGCCTCCAAGTAAGCATTACAAAACATTATTTTTCACTTTTTTTTGGGAGGGGCATTGAGACAGATTTTTCTCTGTGTAGCCCTGGCTGCCCTAGAATTTACACTGTAGACCAAGTTGACCTTGGCTTAGAACTCAGAGATCCACCTTCCTCTGCCTCTGGAGTGCTGGGATTAAAGGCATGTGTCACCACCACTTGATTTATTTTTTACTTTTATAACCAAAATGTTAACATTGGATATCGATTTATTAATGAATAATGATTGAGCACACATTGNCAATAAAGTGTGTATCATCANTGAAATTGGGGTCCAAGTTCCTCTCCTCGAGAAGCTTATATTCTAGTGGATATACAGNATACCAAGATAGACAAATATATTATCAAAGCCAGATGTTGTGAAATATTAAGGAAATGGCAGTGTGAAGGAGAGAGGTGTATCTTTAGACATGCTATCAAGAAAAGTCTCTTACAGGAGGTGTGCTTGCTTAGGGACCTGGTAAAGGGTGTGTATGTGGGTAAAGCAGCATGCAAAGTTAAGACAACAGCTGGGGATGCTTTATGGGGATTGGATTGCACATTTGAGAAATCTCAACTCAGTACTGGGTTAGAGAGAAGTGAACTAGAGTGTTGAGAAACTAGTGAGGAAGAGAAAGTACCCGGGGCCAGGTAATTTGGGGCATGTCAGCATAAAGGTGATTTAGGCATCATTTTAGGTGTGCTAAGGAGCCATTCAAGGCTCTGAGGAGAATAATAATTCAAAGATCACATTAGTTGCTTTGTATAAAATTGGCTGCCCTGNTGTGATATCATTTAGAGGTATGATGGAGTGTTTAAATTATCTCCTTCTTGTCCATCTATATTTTCCAGGAGGTTTTGATTAGTAGGTAGATGGTTTGGTTATTTTCTTCATAGTTTTCTCCAAAAGGGTCAAATTCTATAGTTATATAAGGTCTCCATGGAACCGAACTTCCCCTCTCCTTTTCCGCTCCCCTCTCCTC
>LZPO01066612.1:85959-96159 GCA_001675575.1 Neotoma lepida
GAAATCTCTGCTTAGCCTTCATTTTTCATGTAAGGCACAGCGTGATTTGCCCTGAACTATATCTCAGAGAATGGGAGAGAAATAGAATCCAGGAGATGGCTTAGATTAGTCAGGCAGGTGCTAGTTCCATTCTATCACTTTGTTGTGTGAGGAACAAAACAAAGGACTTAGAACCAGGTACTTCTGCATTCTAGCCCTGTAACTGATCATTGTTCTCCTCACAGATACCATCTCACACACTCTGCAAGTATGCTGGTAAGTGACATGAAAGGCAGTATGCTAATTAGCACTGCTATTCCCTGAGCATCTGCTCCTTGCTAAGCAAATTCCTAAGGGCTTTGCCTGCAGGTTGGATTGATCCTAATTAACCCATGAAATCTGTATGACAGCCTGAGAAGGACTGATGAGGACTATTTCCACTAAACAAGGGAAAGAAATCAGAGGCAAATAAGTTAAACAAATCGTTCAATATTGCACAACTAAGCTAGATAGGCTATAGTCTTAACTACAGAGGAGGTGTAGACAAGAGGATTGTGAATTCAAGGTCAACCTGGAAAACACATCGAGACACCTGGAGCAATGGAAGGAGTACAAGAGAACTGAAAGCCATAGAGGCTGCCTCTGTATGCTACTTTCTCTCACTGTGCCATTTGGTCTAGCAATATGCACATATCGTATTCATGGAAGCGTCATGTTTGATCTGACAACACCTACTCACTACGTCACATTGCAATAGTTTATCAAAATTAATTCTATATGATAGCATTATCATGACGTTTTATAATTCAGATTGCATGGATAGGATTTATTCAAGGCTTTAAAAGACATACATGAGTATAATCAGGTAGTAGCTTCTCTTCACGGTCTATGAAAGCACCCTTAAAGGTATGTCCTTCATTTGTTCTCTTGAAGAAAGATTTCTCCTAAACGCAACACTCACCTTCTATCAAATACTGTGTACAACTATCTGAGCCACTCTGTGAGCAAAGTTAAGGCATTTTCCTTAAGATTAATTTCTGTTCTTTCTGTTGAACAGGGTAAATCTCTATTATTTTCCCTGTGGCTTAAGAACTTGGCTAGGCATTCAGCTACATTTCTCTCTAAATGCCATATATACACAAAAACCCATTAGATTCATGCATTATGTTCAGAAGGATAATTAGAGTAATCACAGTCTACTCACAGCCTCTGCAGAAGCATTTTTGACTGAAGGTGCTAGCAATTGACTGTTTCTATTTAGACCCAGAGACAATATGAACTTATTATTAGTGACAGGTCCTTCTGCAAAGAAAGACTTTGCTCTCTTGTATTCTTGAAATGTGCCACACNTCCGGGTAGGAGTCACTGTATAAGCCATGCTAATAACAATGTGGGAAATTTGGCTATCCATTTGAAAGGAGTAACTCGCTTGTTATTAGTTTCTTAATTCATTCAAACTTCTACTGGCACAAATTAAAATGCAATTCTTTCTGTCTATTGATCATGTCAGGGGTAGATTTTTTTCTCTGCAGAATTCATTTTTAAAGACTTTACTTTTATTAAACTAAATGCTACTGGTTAACTAAAGTCTTAGGTTTTATAGACTCAAGAGATCAAGATCTAACATAAATTAATCATGACTTAATTGACTGAACTAATTCAAGTTCCCTCCAGTCCACTGCACAACAATATTCTTGNCTTCCCAATGAAAGCTAAATGGTGCATTGCCTTAGAAGCACAGGCTTCTACATCTTCAGCAGGTCTTTTACTGAGACACAGTTTTAATATTCTCAAAATTGCCAACAAATGTCTTCCAAGTTAGGAAGACTGAATTAATTGTTTTTTCATATAACATCTATTATAGCTGACCAATTACTTTCTAGTATTTATTCTATGCTAAAAATGACATTTTTATTTGTTAATACTGTTTTACACACACACACACACACACAGAGACTGACACACCAATAACAGCAAAATTTACTTCATTGTAAATTACACTTTGCTCCCTCTCATAGAAATTTTAAAATATATTAATTTTCAAGTGCTTCTACTAGATTGCCATAAAAAGCATAAAGCATTTAACAAAATTAAGTCATCAGTGACAATGGCTTCCTAAAAACACAATTAGGTTAACTAGAAAATACTGGAAAAACTGGTGAAGCAATTATCAAAATGCCATTTGAAAGCATTGCTATAGTATGTGAAAGTCAAAATAAAGTATATTTTTATATTTATAATATTTATATACTTCCCTTGAAAACAATTACTGACTAAACTTTATTTATTTTTGTTTTGTTTTGTTTTGTTTGTCAAGACAGGGTTTCTCTGTGTAGCTTTGGCGCATTTCCTGGAACTCACTCTGTAAACCAGGCTGGCCTCGAACTCACAGAGATCCTCCTGCCTCTGCCTTCTGAATGCTGGGATTAAAGGCGTGCGCCACCACCGCCCAGCCCTGATAAACTTTATAACAAATTTAAATCATCATTGTCACACTAATGGAAGAAAGCTATGAAGATACAGACTAAATTAGTGTTATCTTTCCTTCCTTAAGTCAATATGCTTTCTTAAACTAGCCTGAAGCCCATATTAATGAAAAAACATGCTTTTATTGCTCACTGGAGATGAAAAGAGCTGTAACAAAGCTTGAACAGCTTTTTGGTTTTGTGTATTTTTGTTCTTTTTGAAATTTTATCATGTTTGTTTGTCTAATTTGTATTACTCATTTTCTCTGGATTCCCTTGTCGTCCCTAAGTAATACCAATGTCCACTACCATATATTGTAGTGTGACTATGAGCTACTAGACCGATACTGTAAGTCCAGGGAGGTCACAAGGACTGTACCATAACTGTTTTTACCATGTCCCAAAAGTCATGGAGTCAAGGACAGCACAAGAAAAGTGACAGTCAAGATTTAATGAAGATTTCTTTGTATATTCCAGAGTATGCCTTGCATATCATATCAAAAACGTGTTATAATTGAAACCCACTACTTTGTAGGCTAATTTTAAAAGGACAAGCATAGGACAATGCTTCCCCCAGAACACACGAGTTATTAAACGAAAATTTCAGTCTCAGGTGTGAGATAATCCCCTTACAAGTCATTAGTCACAGAGGTCCCAGAACTCCCCCGACAAACAATACTAGCTGCTGCCATTGCTCTTGGTTTCCCACCAAAGTTAGATGGTAAAACCCTGTTAATGAAGACAGAACATCTGGCTGTGAAACATAGAAAAGGCAAGATCAAACTTACTCCCTGTTGGATAGCTTTCATAGTGCTAAAAGGTGCTATGCTTCCTGCTGGGAGAGGAAAGTAATCAGTGATATTACCAGTGGTGAACCTTAACTGATAGAGTAATGACCTTCCAGGTAAGATGTGCATAGTCGTGCAATAGTGGCATGAAGTTTTTGGGAGCAACCAATAGCTTTCTCATGTAATTTGAGGACCTCTCCATAGGACTGAATCCACGCCTAGTACCATAAACAGAGCCAATAGCCCATGCCTTGGCAAAGTCATAGGCCCTGTGGAGAGCAGGAAACCCATTGTAGTTCTGCAAAACAGATACGTAGTCAAACTGACTTCTAGATATTTATGTGTATATTATGTGCATTAGTGCAGCTTTCACTCTTGACTATAGAATCTTCTTTCTACAGTGTGCAACAGTTAATGCCATAACTCATAACTGGTCAGAGATGCAAGTAAGTGAATATGGAGTTCTNAGCCCTAACTGGGATGTGCATAGTCTATTGCCACCACTCCCAAGGTTCAAGGAAAGTTACAGAAGAGGTAAAAGGGAGAATGTAAGAGACAGAGGATGTGGAGGAGTACTGTAAGGGACTGTCTTGAAATGGTATGGCCATTGCACAGGTGACCTCAGTGCAGCCATGGTTACCTGCACAAAAATAAGATCAGCCAACATTCTAGCAGGGAATACTGATTGAACTCAGTNAGCTAAAATTGAAAATAAAAAAAATCAGGGTAGGCCATGAAGGTGAGAGGGGTTATATTAGAGGCATCTGGGAGGAGTGCAAGCGGCAAGTTGGAGGTAAATAAAATTTGATATATTGTGGACATGTATAATATTATTAAAGAATAAATAACGAACACTTAGTGGAGAAAGCCAGCCATGTACCAGGCATGCATTTATCTCTCTCTGTTTCCTGACTAGGGATGTCATGTGATCAGCTGCTTCCAGCTCTGAAACCTTGACTTCCCTGCTCTGATAGAGGGTGCCTTGCACCTTTGATTTAAAAGATACTATTTTTTCCTTAAAAAAATCTTATAGTAGAAAAGGAAGGAGACCTCTATAGTTCATTGTGCCATTTCAAGAGCTTCACAATGAATACATGGTTCTCTACAGACTACTACAATGGCTTTGTAATATAAGCTTGATATTTACTTAGTACTTAGTGAGACGTTTAAGTGATGGGTAATGAAACTGTGGGATGCCTAGGTTTAAGTCCTAACCCTGTAGAGACTTCCATTTTTAATATGGTACATCCATAGGCACAGGATCAGACTGAAGTTGCTGACCTGCTTCTGAATAGAGGGGTTGGAGTTAGATAAAAGAGGAAAGTCAGAGGTTAGCACATGATTTACATATATATATATATATATATATATAGTCATAATGAATGTCACCATTTTATACAATAAATTTTGAAATCCATAGTCTTAAAAAGAGATGTTTGTTTATGCAGAGAAATATTTAGTTTTATCTCTTTTTGTTGTTTTTGTTTATTTATTTCAAACAATCTCTTCAATTCCAGACTGACCTCATATTTACTATGTATCAGAAGCTAGCCATGAACTCTTGACCACCCTGCCTTCACCTCTGAAGCACTGGGACTATAGGTGTGCACCACCATGCTCTGCATAAGACACTTCTGATTTTTCTTTTTCTTTTTTTTGGGCAAACCTACTTGGGCCCATTCATCCTCAAAACTAGGGTGAAAATTTATATTCCTCATATCAGTAAAATGAAACAACATAGAAAAGCACTTTGTTACTAAAGAAATACTGACTTTTGAGGAGGGCCCTGTTTGGCTTTGACATGTTCACAAATTCTTGATTTAAGGCATATGTTAGTTGGAGAATCACTCTCTAAGGGACTGAAAGGAGGATGTAGTAGGATGAGGATCTGGGAGGATGTGAGGGGGATTTCACACAAATATGATTAAAATACATTGTATTTGTGGGGTCATATGTATGAAATTCTCAAAAAATAGGAACATTTAAAGAAACCAAACACACTTAAATAAATAGATTATTTAAGCTATTGTAATAACTAAAAAATAAGTACCTTAAAAATGCTTCTGGAACTCTTTTTCCTCCTGATTTTGATATAGCTTTCACACGATAAGCTTCTTCCAGACCTTAGTAAAAAGATTTTTCTTTTAAGTTCTTTATAGTTGAAAATACCTTTCAGAAAAAAAATCATTTTATATTTGAGCCCTGTTCAGGATTCCTTTGTCGTCTCTTGCTGTTGTTTAGTCTTTTTCTATATTGTGTTAAGGGTGAATGCAAGAGCCCTGTGCACTCTAGGCAAGCGCTCTGACACTAAAGCNCCATCACTGTGGCATCATTTCCTAGAACTATCAACCTAAATATCAAACCTATTCCATTAACTATAAAAATGGGTACTTTTAACTACCAAAAACAATGCTTCAAATACCATGCATGTTAAAATTAACTGTAAAATCACAAAGATAGAGATAGGAGTGGGATTTTTCTGGTTTAGTTTTAGTAAAACAAAAGCCCTCTCATTTTTATACTTGCATGGCTCCTGTGAATGTGATATGCAAGGGACAGGTAATACCTGCTGCTTAAGCTACCACAGGTACAATCAGTTTATGTAGATTTGTGGAGGTGGCATTGCTAGATATGTCCCCAAGTTCTCCTTTGCTTTCTGCCTAGGTTTAAGTGCTAACCCTGTAGAGACTTCCATATTTCATAGACACAGGGTCAGACCGAAGCTGCAGACCTGCCACTGACTCACCAAGAGGTTATCAAGAACTGCTCCTCTACTTCAGCACACAGGGGCTCATCCTCTGTCCTAACACAAGGGATGGGGCAGGGGAAGGGTAAAGGCAGGACTAAGCAGTAGAACAGTGGCTTATCAACAAGTTCCTGGAGACTGAGGACTTATTCAGCAGTGGCTTCAACATAAACTCTGTTATCCCACAATTTCATTACCCATCATTTAAACTTCTCATTAAGAACTAAGGAAATATCAAATTTATATTACAAAATCATTGTAGTAGTCTGTAGAGAACCACATATTCATTGTGAAGCTCTTGAAATAGTACGTGAATTATGGAAAGTTATGAGGATTTATTTTGATGGAAGGGGAAAAAATCCTTGAATGTACAGTAAAAGTTTTAATCAGTTCAAATTGTGATTTCTCAAATAATATTGAAATAAAATTTAAGTGCATAAGTTCTTCATCTTAGTAAAAACATTTTATTTATTTATCTATCTATCTATCTATCTATCTATCTATCTATCTATCTATCTATCTTTTTTGTCCTTATTATGGCAATGTTGAGGACTAAGCCCAAACCTTGCAGGTTTGGCAAGGGCTCTTCCGTTGAGCTACACTCCCATTCTTTCTTTCATGTGATTTCCTAAAGCTTAATCAGGATTAAAATTATATACAAACATATCTCCTTTGGATTATTTACATTTTATTCATATTTTTACTGAAAACTGAGAATGATGGACTAGTATATTTCCTATACTCACTTTAATGTCAAGTTGTAAAATAATGAACAAATTTCAGTCTTTTCTTGTGATTCAGTCTAAGATCTTTCTTTCTACTCTCACCTTGGGAAGTATATGGTCTCTCTTCTCTTATCTCAGACCTCATTACCCATATTACTATATGTAATTAATGTATTTAGATTTGTTCTTATTTTCAGTTGTTTTTTTACTACTTAATGTATTAGTATTAGTATTAGTACTAATTAGTACTAATTAGTACTAATTAGTAATGTATTAGTCAGGGTTCTCTGGAGAAATAGAAGTGATAGAATGTATACATGCNAACAACACACACACACATATATGTATATGCATGTGTATATGTATATTACATAAAAGGGGNTTATTAGCATGTCATACTTACAAGCTGTGGTCCAGCTAGTCCAACAATAGTTGTTTACCAAAAGAAAGCCCAAGAATCCAATAGTTGCTCAGTCCGTGAGGCTGTTTGTCTCAGCTGGTCTCCAGTGTATGTTGGAATCCTGAAGAAGTAGGCTTTAATGCAGGTGAAGAAACGGACTTACCAGTGAGAGTGAAGACAAGAAGGCAAAAAGAAAATAGGGGGCATGGGTGGTGGTAATGGTGAGTAGAACTGTTCCCTTTTTCTACCCTTGATTCCTGCACCCACGGATCCTGGCCGTGGGAGGAACTATTCGATATACAGAATGCTGATTCAAAGCATGTAATCCTGCCCCAGACCCCCAGGCTTTTCCACCTTATTGGCATTGTAACTATATCTTCAAAAGGCTATTCTCTCATTCTGTCAAGCCAGCTGCTTCAGGATGGTGGGAAACATGGTTCAAGCTCGTGAATCCCATGATCATGGGCCTGCTTTTGCACTTCTCTGGCTGTGAAGTGAGTCCTTGATCAAAAGCAATACTGTATGGAATACCATGACAATGGATAAGGCATTCTGTAAATTCATGGATGGTGGTTTTGGCAGAGGTGTTAGGTGCAGGAAAGGCAAATCCATAACCAGAATCTACTCCAAAAGGGACAAAGCATTGCCCTCTCCACAGAGTGGTCCAATGTAGTCAACCTGCCACCAGGTCACTAGATGGTCACCCCAGGGAGTGGTGCCATATCTGAGGCTCAGTGTTAGTCTCTGCTGTTGGCAGATCTGGCACTTAACAACAGCTATAGCTATGTCAGCCTTGGTGAGTGGAAGTCCATGTTATTTAACCCATGCATAACACCATCTCTGCCATCATGGCCACTTTGTTCATGGGCCCATTGGTCAGTGACAGGGATGCCTGGGGAAAGAGGCTAACTGGCCACAGAACCTATCTAGTTGATTATTGAACTCCTCTTCAGCTGAAGTCACCTTTTGATGAGCATTTACATGGGACACAAGTATCTTCACATCCTTCTTCCATTTGGAGAGAATCTATCCACACAGTTCTTCCCCAGATGTCTTTGTCACAAATTATCCAGTCAAGCTTTTTCCAAGTCCCGGACCATCCAGCCATTCTCTTGGCTACAGCCCATAAATCAGTGAACAATCATATGTCTGGCCATTCCTTCTTCTAAACAAAATATATGACCATGCATACTTCCCAAGTTCTGCCCACTGTGAAGATTCCCCTTTGCTGGTGTCTTTCAGGGTTGTCCCAGGAAGGGCTTGGAATGGTGGTGCCTGCATAACATGCAGAACCATCAGAAAACCAGGCCTTGATCTTCTCCTCTTCAGTCAGCTGATCATAGGGCACACCTCACCAGGCTATAGGTACAGGTTCAGGAGCAGATGGTCTTGTAACAGGAAACCATAGGCATTTGGACAATTTCTTCATGAAACTTGCGCCCTTCCCTCCATTTTTACCTTATAGGATCAGTGAATGGCATGTCTTGTGACATTAGGTTTTACACAATGTCCCTGACTCTAGCATTACAATTTACTTGAGCCTTAAAAATCCCTTCATTAACACTAATCAAAGGTATAACAGGCATCTCCAACTCCTCTTCAATAGAATATCTTTTGACAAATGCTTCATCTAACCATTAAAACAAACTTTTGGCACATTTTTCTTAAACTTCCATATTAAACTAGAATCTTCCATATTAAACCTAGAATCTACAATCAGAGGCCCATATCAAGAAGTTTATCCTGATCCAGCTTTATGTTCTTTCCACCATTNTTCCATTAAAATTAGAATTAAATTTCCTTAAAATCCATCCCTACACATATTCCCCAGCCTTCTGCTTGAATGAATCAGCAAAATCATTAAACTTTTACTGTAGTGAACTTCCTCATGGATACACTTTCTACCTCCCCTCTAGGAGCCTGCTTAGCCTTAAGTCTAGTTATAGGTATAGAGACAAGTATTGGTGGGTCCTGAAGGACATCAGCATTGTCTTGCCTGGCATCTCCTTCAGGGAAAGTCACTGCTGGTTTANCAGACAATGAATGACTAATTTCCTCAGTCAAAGATTTAAAAAAATCAATATTTCAGGAGTGGGGGTACCTCTTTTGCTGAGAGTGTAGAGACAAACGTCCTCAGATGAGATCAACCTTTGAGAACCTGAGGGTTCAAAGTTCTCATCCTCANTAGGATCCTTCCACACATCCCCATCCCGAGTTACAGGAGCCCATTCTTTACCAGTTAGTGACCTTACCTTAACCTCTAACACGCTCTGAGGCTGGTACTTCATTTTTCTTTCCAGCCAATCTTATAATGAGGGCTGCAATTTGATTTTCTACATCTTGAGCTCTGTGGCTGTTGTTGAAAGGAAGATTCTCTTCCAGGGAAGACTTAGAAACCTTTAGACTGTTTATGTGAATCTGAAGCTGTTCAGTTTTACCCTTGATGTCCTTCATCATATTCTGAGATGCTAGAAATCAATTAATTTTATCATGGAGCACATCCTTTTCCTTTGTAAATTTAACCAGAGATGCTAGGAGCAACTGATCAGCATCATCATTTTCCTTATGTGTCTACAAACTGTCAAAAGTTTTATATACAGAGTCACCAAATCTGGTGCCTATCACGATTGGTGAATCAGAATAATGCATTTGTCTCCTTAAGTTTGTAACATAGTTCACACCATGGTCTTTCAATATTCTCTGAGCCTCCAAGAGAGGAGTTACTGGAGAGGATTTGGAAATCCTATTCCAGACACTTAAAATGTCATCCATTATACATCTGTCTTTTGCTCTAGAACCACTTCTAGTACCAAATCTGTATTAGTCAGGGCTCTCCAGAAGAACAGAAATGGTAGGTAAGTAGATATAAAAGAGATTTATTATAGTGGCTTACAGGCTAACCCAGCAATGACTGTCTACTAAGGCAAATTTCCAGAATCTAGNAGTTGTTCAGACCACGAGGCTAGATGTCTCAGCTGGTCTCCAGTATCCTTCTGAATCCTGAAGAAGTAGGCTCTAACACCAGTGAAGGAATGAACTTGCCAGTGAGATTGTGGGCAAGCGGGCAGAGAGCTTCCTTCTTCCATGTCCTTTATAA
>LZPO01066613.1:8258-21623 GCA_001675575.1 Neotoma lepida
TAAGACTGAAATTCTTATGTGCTATATTTGGCTATAAAAATGAAGGTCCCTACAACAACAGCAGGCTTAGCAGGTATCTCCATTGGTGTAATGGTGGCACTTTTATCTTGGGGAAACAACAACAACAAAAAAACCACCTAATTGGATGTAAGACCTACTTAATAGAAGGGAATTCATACCTAGTCCTGTAAACATCCTGTAACTGGAGAGGTCACAGATCCTAAAGGGGAATGTACTACTGCCAATTTCCTAGACCAATATAATTTCTAACTGTAGTCTAAACACTTATCCTCCTGCACATAAATAAGTTAGTTCTCACCTCATCAACGAAGCATCTTTTTGCAGTAGATAGAGACTATTACAGAAACCCACATCTAGTTATAATGCAAAAATAAGTGATTGTGAGATAACCAACCTCACTTGGTATCTCTATAACTCATCATCTACACCTAAGGCTCAGAGAACACTGTAGAAGAAAGAAGTAGAAAGACTGTAAGAGCTCAACGACCAGGAGGCCTGCTATGACATACTGTCATCTAGAAGACAGGGAAGCTGCACCCATGATATCTACAATGATGTTTAACAAACAAGACCTGCATAATGACATCACCAAGTGGTTAGGCGCCAAACACACGTACATTTGAGCAACACTAAATCAACTCTGTAGGTCTGTTGTTCCTGGAATGTACATAACAATAATAAAGAAGAGGTCATGAATTTGGAAGGGAATTGGGAGAACACAGGAGGACTTGGAGGAGACATGGAAATGATAAAGCATTTCAAAATTTGAAACTCATATGAAATTCTCAAAACATTAAAAATTAAAAAAATAAAGAGTCCCCTTAAAATTATGCAGGAAATTATAAGCAGAGTTTATAATTTCTATTTGAGAAACTCTGATTTTAGATGGTCAGAAATTCATGAAAGAACAGAATTAACTTAAGAATTAGGTTTGAGTCTTATTATATATAAAAACAGAAATTCAGGCAGCATGACTTCGAGACCTACATCTTATTAGAAAGGTTGTAACTAACTGTCTTAAAAGTGGTCTCAGGCCGGGCAGTGGTGGCTCATGCCTTTAATCCCAGCACTTGGGAGGTAGAGGCAGGCGGATCTCTCTGAGTTTGAGGCAACCCTGGTCTACAGAGTGAGTTCCAGGAAAAGCACCAAAGCTACACAGAGAAATCCTGTCTTGAAAAACTAAAAAAAAAAAAAAAAAAAAAAAGTGGTCTCAGGGGCATTCTGTCAGGAGTGATGCTAAGCATCCTACTAATTTAGCTCATACGATGACTATATTCAGCCAGTACAGTTATTATGCCCCTTTTATAAGTGAGGAAACTATTGAATAAAGTGTGTGGCTTGTCTAGCATGAAGTAAAATGAGCTGTAAAACTGGGCTCTCTGTAGTTTGTGATATAGAAGATTTGATGACTGGATTTAGTCCCCGCCCTCCAAAAGGCAAGAGGTTAGACTAGTAGTAAACAATTGCAGGGGAGAGGTGACTTCAGTGGAACTGCCTGTACACTGTACAGTGAACTCTAGAGAAGAAGCATTGCTGAGTCATCACTCAGGCTCCTGTAATTAACTACCCCCCACAAAAAAAAAAAAAAACTCACCCAGCTAGACCTGAGTGAAATAACTCCTTTGGTCTGTAGTCTATACCCTATCTAGGGTGAACTGATAGTTGTTTGTCATGTAACAGGGGAGCATAAAGTTTACTCAAGTCCGGATCCAGGGATTAGTACCATCAACATAACCTAGGAGCTTGTTAGAAAGCAGACCACCAGGTCCCACTTTACACTACTAAATCATAGTCAAGCTCCACAGATAATCTTATGTACATTAAACTATTAGCAACACTGAGTTTGTTCCAGTTAGCAATGTGAAAGAAAGAAAACAACCATAAGCCTATAATATGACTCTACAGATGATGGACAGAGGTGAGATGCTCAGGGAAATAGGATATTTTACTAAGACAGTATATTAAAAATAGTTCAAACGGCTCATTAGATTATAACTGTACTATCACTAATCAGTCAAAAACCTGGAAACTTTCCAGGCTTTGCAAATGCAAACTTGTAGGGAGGTGTACAAGATGAGACTGCTTGTTGACCTTTGCAAAGGTAAGAAGCCAAGAAATAACCAACAGCAGTAACTCAGATCAGAAAATGAAAATGGATTCCCTGAAAGCTAAAATGGAAGGCAAAGGTTGTAAAGTGTCTATGAGTTAAGAGGCTCGAGTAAACTGTGTAGTGACTCACACCTGTAATCCTAACACTTGGGAGAGTGGGGCAAAGGGGTTGCCTCAAAGTCAAGGTCAGCTTGGGCTACATGGTAAATTTTAGGCTAGCCAGTACTACACAGTCCAAAACTAAACAAAGAAGGCTCAAATACAGACTAGAAAGAAGCCATAATCACCTAAGTAGAAGGGGAGATTTTTAAACTGTGGGGGTTAAGAGGATGGGCTTTCTAATCCAGCCAAAATTAGAGATATGGAAGAGATTAGAGAAGATCTCTCTCTCTCTCTCACACACACACACACACACACACAAATCTAACTTTCCCTTAAGAGTTTTTTTGAGGGGTGGAGGTGGATTGTGGCGGATTTTCAGTAACTGATTATATTCTGCTCATAAGAGAAAAAAATACAGGATATATGTCTTCCCAGTATCAATGCACAGCTGACACCATGACATACTTGCCGAGCGGATCATTTAACACTGGAATGTCCTTCTCCAGTACCATTGTGCCAGCGTTCTCTAGCTCCTGTGTGGTTTAACTCTAATGTATCTGCTGCTTTCCAAAATACTCACTTTAAAAGTTTTGATTTATTGTCTTTCTGCCACAATTATAGGAATTCACTGTTGTTTTTCATGGAGCTTAGTGCTGAGCACAGTGTGCAGACTCAATAAACATCTGCTAAGCAAAGAAGTTCAAGAGTACATTACCAAGAACAAGTGTCAAACACAAAGTGAAATGGAAAATTAATAAGTGTTAAAAACTTGAATATATAATCTAAGTAGATTATGAATATCATGAGTACAGTTTTGCTTTGATTTTTGTTATTTCCTATTTGTATATTTGTGAGACAGGATTTCACTATGTAGCTCTGGCTGACCTGGAAACCAATATAATAAAGACAAAAGTGCTCTTGAATTCACAGAGATCTGCCTGCTTCTGCCTACCAAGTGCTGATATTAGGAAAACAAGTATTTTGATCTATTTTGTTGAATTAAGAATGGACACAGTAGAATGCTGAATATAATTTTCATAATACAGCTAAACTCCTTATTGGTCATAAACCTTTAACACTATAGTAATATTATATATGACAGGTTGCAGATCAGCCCCTGGAGGTGCTTCAAGTATTCCATGTTTTATTCCAACCTCAAAGAAGTGCTGATGAGTAGTGAAAACACATGGATGAGCAGAGTACTGTATACTTGTGGTGTGGTTTGAAAAAAAATTAAGGGATTAGTGACCTCAGAGTAAGAGCACACCCAGCTAGGTTCCCAACTTGTGAAAAGGAATTAAATGAAAGCATAGAGCCGGGTATGGTGGTGAATATCTTTAATCCTAGCACTTCGAAGGCAGAGGCTGGTAGATCTCTGGGCTAGCCTGGTCTACAGAGCAAGTTCCAGAACAACCAAGCTTAGGCAGTGAAGGAAATCATCAAAAAAACAGAAACCTGGTGAAAATGTAATTTGAAAGATCTCTGAGTTCTAGGCCAGCCTGGTCTACAGAGCAAGTTTCAGGACAGCCAAGTTTAAGCAGTGAAGGGAACTATCAAAAACAGAAAGCTGGTGAAGATGTAAATTGAATAAAGGGGCCATTTTCCAGGCCCAGTAAGCACCAGAATTTGGCAGCTTCAGCTATGTGGTTCTGGCTTCAAGAATAAAGAAAGGTGTTGTGGAACCTTCCTCAGCAATTAAGGAAAGCTGCTGAGGCCAGGCATGTGTCCCTGCATGGAGGCTTAGAGAGGCCATGGAGTGAAGCTGTGAAGGTAAAGCCTGGATTGCCTTAGAGACCTCAAGATGTTGGAGATGCCAGAACCGTGCGATACCTACCAAGGAGAGCTTCGAACAGGGAGTGGAACCAACACAAGAGAAAGAAGTGTGTTGCAGTCAACAAAGCTGAAAGGAGTTGGAGACCTGAATTCCATTTTGACATCAGACATGGACATGCAGAGTTTGAAGTTTGCCCAGCTAGTTTTCTGTCTTGTTTTGGTCCAGTATTTCCTCAATATGCTCCTCCCTTTCCTTATGTTTTGGAATGGCAATGAATATCCTGTGCCATCATATGTTGAAAATATGTGATCTGCTTTTTGATTTTGATTTTACAGGTAATTATAGTTGAGATTACATAAATCTCAGAAGAAACTCTGAACTTTGGACTTTTAAATAAGTTTGGGATTGTTATAGACTATGAGGACTTTTGAAGTTGGACTGGATGCATTTTTGCATTATGATATGGCTAAAAGCCTTTAGGGGGCAGGGAGTGGAATGTGGCAGTTTGAAAGAAAATGGTCGCCAAAGGGAGTGGCACTATTAGATGGTGTGGCTTTGTTGGAGTAGGTGTGGTCTTCTTGGAGGGAAGTGTGTCACTGTGGAGGCAGTCTTTGGGGGTCTCATATATGCTCAAGATACTGCCCATTGCCTCAGTCTACTTCCTGTTGCCTGCATATGAACATGTAGCAGCTCCTTCTCCACCACCATGTCTGCCTGCATGCCACCATACTTCCCACCATGATGATAATGGACTAAACTTCTGAAACTGTTAGCCCCTACCTCAATTAAATGTTTTCCTTATAAGAGTTGCCATGGTCATAGTGTCTCTTCACAGCAACAGAAACCCTAACTAAGACTGTTGTTTCCTAAATATAAGCCTAAAAAAAGCAAAATATTTTAGCTGTATAGAAGGGGTCTTGAAATCTTTTAGCAGTCTATGCTTGTGCATTGTATGTATATATTCAATGTGTGTGAGTGCATACAGGTGCACATGGAAGTGTGTTCATGAGTGTGGAGGCCAGAGATTGATGGTGGATGTCTTCCTCAATTGTTCTCCACCTTATTTTTGAGTCTTTCAACTGAACCTGGAGCTTCTCAGTTCAGCTAGACTGGGTAGCCAATGAGCTAGTAGTATCTGCACTGCAATTACAGAAGTGTACAGCTATGTCTAGCACTTTTTCTCCAATAATTTGTGTACATGTGTGGACACCTGCATGTCAAACCACACATGTGACATTTAGAGAACCACCCCTTGGGAGTCTGTTTTCTCCTTCCACCGTGTAGGATCCAGGGATTGAACTCAAGTCATTCAGTTTGGCAGCAATCACATTTACTCCTAAGTCATCTATTCAGCCCCTAACTGTTTTCTGGGTGTTGGAAGCCAAACTCAGATCCTGGTGTTTTCAAGGACAGGCATTTTACCAACTGAACCATCTCACTTCATTGGTCATTCTTGTCTAGATTTATTTCTTTTCTTCTCTTACATTAGAGGCCAAAACAACAACCTGCAAAGGTTACTATGAGATGGGAAAATCAGCTAGGCAATGGAAAAAAGCAACATAGGGCAAGCAGTTGGCTTCTGTAATCAGCAAGACTGCTTTGTCACCAGGGGAAAGCTCTGGGGGGGTGTCACTATATTCCCACATGTTCTTTAAGTATGGTAGCCACATTGGCCTACCTAATGTAGAATTAGTGTCCTGGAATATAAGTGCTTGGGAATATAATATAGTTAAAATTGATTTTTCTTCCCTTGCCAGTAGGGAAATCTTTAAAACTGTCACTGTCATGACCATAACAACTTTTAAGCAAAAATTTAATATGACAAAGTATTTTTAGGGAATTAAACTGATGTATGTGCATATGAAATGTAAAATAGTGAACTGTTTTACCTGGAATGAGCCAAGAATATCCTTTAAGGGTTCTTCATAAAACTCATCTCTTCCAAAGAACAGAAGCAACTCAAAGAAACTCCTGAAAAAAAAAAATGTAATTTTCATTGCTTTGTGGTTTTGTTCTACCAAGTTGTAACATCTATCTAGTATCAAATATTTTACTTATAAATACTTGGTTTTTAAAAACTCATTGAAGGGCTAGGAATTTAGCTCAGTTGTCAAAGTACTTTGTTAGCATATATAAAGCCCCTCCTACTTCAGTCCCTAGGACAGCAAAGAAAGAGGTGTATTGGTACATGTTTCTAATCCCAGGACTTGGCAAGTGAAAACAAGAGCAGAAGTTCATGGTCATCCTCAGTCACGTAAGTGTGAAGCCAGCCTGGAATACATGGAACACTGCCCTCCCCCGACTCCCCCCAAAAACACCCCCAAAATAAAAAACCTTACAAAGCACAAAAGTAACAATGCACAATAGGCAAAAAGAGATAAAATATTAAGTCAGATCAAATTTGGCACTATGTGATAATATGTAGAAGAAAAATTGTATGTGGAGTTCCTTACTATCTGAGGTTTTAGACATCTACTGGTAATCCTAGAATGTACCCTTCATGCACCAAGGAAGAATTACTATGCATTGTTTTTGTGCACACACCAATATACAATATTTATATTTTGGTAGATTACCTAGGGAGACCAGAAACTAATAAAAACAGTTCTCTCTCTTTAGTATAAAAAAGAAGATAGAAGTCAAAGGTGAACTGGAAAAGGGAAAGGGGACCAGTGGGAGAAAGAAGGGTGGACAAGTGAGTGTACTGATGGGATGAATATGGGCAAAGTTCACTACATTGCTGTATAAAAATCTTATAATAAACCCATTATTTTGTACAACAAATATACTCTAATAATGAAAAAAAGAGAGAGAGAAAAAGACAATAATGAAGTTGCCACATCAATTGGTTCTCCTTTTCACAAAGATTTCTTTGGAATGTGATTCAGACAGCATCACATGCTACAACATGAAGTAGAACTTTACAAAAATTGGAATGAGCTAAGGATGTAACTCAGTGGTAGAGTCCTTGCCTAGCATGAGCAACACCCTAGGTTCAATCCCTAGCACCAGGGAGGAGAAAATCTGTGGTCTTAGTAAAAATTGGAATGAAACTTTCAAACCTCTTTATCAACTGAGCTTGATAGTATATTAGTCTTTTGTTGATCTTTAGCAATATTTAATAGCATCTTCACTAAGAGTAGATTCTATCTCAAAAACCACTTTTCTTTTTTTCATTAGAGACTCCGTCTCCCTATGCCCAGAGGTTAACCTCAAACTTCTGGATTCAAGAAACCCACCTGGGTCAACTTCTCAAATAGCTGTGATAGGTGCCTACCCAGGGCCATCTAAAAGCACTATACTTATTCATAAGAAGTAACTCTTCCTATTTTAAAATTAATTATAGCAATTCATTCATCTCTCCAGGCTTCATGTGTAATTCTAATTTGATCTTTCTACTACATCTGCAGCTAATTCTACTGGAGTCTTGAACCTTTCAAAAGTTATCCATGAAGGTTAGAATCAACTTCAAATTCCCATACATATTTTTTTATATCCTCCTATGAACTACAAGTATTTGTTTTCATTGCAATCTAGAATGATGAACCATTTCCAGAAGGTTTATAATATAATTGTACATCAGGGGATCACTACCTAAGACAAGTATCACCTTACAAATTAAATTTCTCAAATAATAAGACATGAAAGTTCAAGTTACTGCTCATTGCAAAATAGATATATAGGCATTAAAATAACATTAATCTCATTGTAAACCTTCATCTGAGCAAACAGGTCCATTGACAGCAAACGGTATACTTTGAAAGGAATCTTTCTTTCTCTTTAAGCGGTAGGTCTCAAGACTGGACTAAAATATTCATCAAACCATGTTGTAAACAGATGTGCCATCATTCAGGCATTGTTCCACTAGTAGAGCTTGGTAGATACTTGGTAGAATCCTTAAAGACCCTAGATTTTTCAGAAATAGTAGCTATGCTTCAACATAGAGTCACCAGCCACATTTGCTATTAGTAAGAGTCAGCTTGACTTGGTACAAACCTCTTTAGTCATTTGAACCTTACAGTTGGACTTCTTTAAACTTTTTTCCTTGTTTGTAGTGGTATTTGCTCCGCCCATGACCTTGGTCTATAGGACCCAAAGGAGGCAGTGCTTCCAGCCTTTGTACGTGACCTTTTATAAGTTGGAGAAGGGTCAGGCAACTCACAAGGCATCAGTTCTTGTAACCACTACCAGAAGCATGTACAATGGCAGGAAGCACTGCCTCCTTTGGGCCATATAGCCCAAGGTAATGGGCCCGGAGCAAATACCACTACAGTTGTTTCTTTTCACTCAAAAAATGTTTACATGATTCTGGGTGTAGAGGTATGCAAAACAGGTATACAAATCATTTACTGATAATAATTATAAAAAATTTACTTTAAAATAATTCTTCATTATACATTTAATTTTACCACTTACTAAAGATGAAAGCAAATTTCCATACATGTTCTTTACTGTTACATAGAAAATAATTTAGGACATAGAATATGTTGTGTTCTTCAGAGTTGACTGATATTTTGGTTTTATAATTATCAATGTTGAGAATGCTCTTTTATATAAATACATGGTACAAATGACAGAAGTATGTTTGGGGCCTTTCAGAAATTGCTTACAATCCTGTCCTAATCCCAAGTCCAAATTCATTTATCGTTTCTTTGTAAGACTCAAACCAGCTCTCAAACAGCAACTTTTACAGTCAAAACGTCTAATACAATACAAAGATATACTAATTTGGTACTTACATGCTGAGGAATGGTGGGAAACCATTTAAAGTCTTGTTTTCTAGAATTAGACCATTATGTTTCTCTAAGTAAAAAATTTTGTACATATAGTAAAAATGCTTCAATTTATAACAAATACTTTTTAATCTGAGCCAAGGTGTTTGAGGCAGCATTCGCTATACTGCATAGCATGATAGCACAGTCAGTACAATATATGCATGTTGTGTTCAGAACCAAGGCTGAAATGAAGTTGCATGATGCAACACAGGTGAACATTACAAGAAATACCTTGAATTTATCACACACTTGAACTTGAATTAAGTTTTGGTCATTGCATGTTTACAAGCTTTAATGTTTTCCAGTTTTTTCACAACCCTCCCATTAAGTTACCAACCTNTTGTGGTCACAACACAGTTTCAGAAACTATCCCCTAGACAGCATTATCTTCTAATTAAAAATCTGTTTAGCTTAACTACTACACTAAATAGCATGGCTTCATGTTAAAAACCTTCCAATAGTCATGAATAAATGCTTGGTTACCAGCTTCTGGCACTGTTGGGAGGGTCCAGTAATAGTCCTTAAGTCCTTATTTATTTACCCATGAAGGGGATAGTGGGTCTCTGGTACCTTCTTCTCTTCTGCTTACTTGCTGCCATGAGGTAACCAGCTTTCTCATCCATGAACTTTTCTGCCATGATGTATATAGTGGTGCTAAAGGTCCAATAGTAATGATGTCAACTGACCATAGACTGAACCTCCAAATCTTTGAACTAAAATAAACCTACCCTTGGAGGCTGGAAAGGTGGTTCAGTCGGTAAAGTGCTAGCTTGTAAAAAGTCATACAAGTACAAGTACATAAAAGCCAAGGGCAGTGGCATGCACCTACAACTCCAGTACTAGGATGACAGTGGGGTAGAGACAGATGAAGCCTTGAGACTCACTAGCTAGCTTATCAAAGCAAAACAGCAAGCTCTAAGTTCAGTGAGAGATCCTGTCTTAAAAACTAAGATGGAGAGCAATTAAGGAATAAACCTGTCATCAACTCTCCCCTACACACACAAAGGCAACCCTCCACACACACACATGTGCACACTCCACAAGCAAAATAAAGAAACCAACCCTCTTTTGAAGTTGATCACTTTCAAGTATTCTATTATAGTAAAGAAAGTTGTCAAACTGCCGCTTTCATGAACTGTCTTAGCTAGATCTTCTGGACACCTTCTTCAGTTCTACATCAGCACTCTCAGAAAGTTGTCAAACTGCCGCTTTCATGAACTGTCTTAGCTAGATCTTCTGGACACCTTCTTCAGTTCTACATCAGCACTCTTGCTCCACCTGGGACTTCTGTGTTACAGAGAAGAGGCTTCCTTCCTAAAAACAAGCAAATGAACTTCTACCAACATCAATCTCCACTGTTATAGAGAGCCTTCAGAGAACTGAAAACAGTTAGGGCCTTGTGTGTCCTTACATACAGTAACCCTACAAGTTTAGAGATAAGTTGATTACAATGCTAAATATCTAAAATAAAAACAAACAACAACAACAACAACAACAAAAAGCTAGACATAGTGGCACACACCTTTCATTCTGGAATAACATGTAGGTGGATCTCCTATGAGTTCCAGGGCAACCTGGTCTACATAACAAGTTCCAGGCCAATCAAGGCTACATAGTGAAACCCTGTCTCAGGAAAGAAAAGAAGAGGGGAGGGGAGTGGAGGAAAGGGAGAGGAAAGGAGAAGGAAGGGGAAGGGAGTGGAGGGAAGGGGGAGGGAAAGGAAGGGAAGGGGAAAATATAAATATCATATCCATTTTCTGCTCAGTATTGGTGCTGCTTGAAGAGGGGTTTGTTTGTTTGTTTTTCAAGGCAGGATTTCTCTGTGTAACAGTCCTGGCTGACCTGGAACTGGCTCTGTAGACCAGACTGGCCTCAAACTCACTGAGATTCGCCTTCCTCTGCTCCCAAGATCTGAGATTAAAGGTGACAACCCGGATGCTTGAAGAGTTTTTAACTTTCTTCCACCTTCCCTGCTACTCCTAGTTTCAGGTCTGCTAGGAATATGAACTATTAACATCTCAGTTTTGACTTGACTGAAAACACTTTTATTTCTCTTCCAATTTTGAAATACATTTCAGTTAAGAGATTTCTTTTCTTTCATTGTTTTAAGATATCATTTCATTGTGTCCTACCTTGCAGTTTCAGAAGAGGTGTTTGTATTATGTGTTTAGAATATTTATTCTTAGAGTACTAACTCTTCTCTGGTTTTCAGTTTGAATATCAGGCTGTTGAGAGAAATCATGCTTGGCACTGAGTTTCTAGATTTGTGTATTAATTTCTTTTCTTACTTTTAGGAAATCTGTGGTCAGTGTTTTGTCAAAATTGTTTCGGGTTTATTTTTGATCTTCCTCCTAGGTCAATGGTTCTCAACTTGTGAGTCATGACCCCTCTGGGGGGGTCAGATATCAGATAACCTGCATATCAGATATCAACATTATGATTCATAACAGTAGCAAAATTACAGTTATGAAGTAGCAACAAAATAATTTTATGGTTGGGGTCACCAAAATATGAGGACCTGTATTAAAGGGTCGCAGCATTAGGAAGGTTGAGAACCACTGTTCTAGGATTTTAATAGATAAATAATGTATAGTTTTATATTTTCCCAAAGATCCTAAAGGTTGTTTTGGTTTTTTTTTTCGTTGCCTTTTAATTTGGATAATTTTCATTAATTGACATTCAAGATTCATCTGATTTTGGTTCCAGGCAGAAAATCCAGGGCTTTGTTTAAACTACATTTCCAAACCCTTTCTCATTGCCCAGCTGTATCAAATATGCTAATGAACTCATCAAAAGCACTAACCACTGAGAATGATACTGTGCTTTTAGTTTCTGGCATCTAACTTTGAATATTCTATTGCACATTTCTGTGCTTAAATCTGCAGCCTGTTCAAGCATGCCGTCCATCTTTCCCACTGGAATCCTTCTATGTCTCTCCCTGATTCTACTGGTTATTTTGACTCCTGATAGTGTAATTTTTTTTAATCATGTTTTAAGTGTGTAAATTTGTAAAGCTCTGCTTCATGTTGTAGGACAGTAGAGACTGTGGTATTATTCATGCCTAGAAGCATTCTTGTCTTTTCTTGCACTGTGCTTTTATTGTGGAGCATTTCACTTGAACCAGTGAGAGACAGGAAGGTGGGGGTGGATGTGAAAGTACTTAAGGACAGGCATGGGGATGAACATGATCAAAATACACTGTATGGCATTCTCAAGTTAAGGAGAATTTTTTTAAAAAATTAAGTTAAACTGAGCATGAGTTTTGTTCTCCTTTCATGACCATCAGTGGGTGGGAATAGGGTGTTTCATCACTTGTCACTTTCCATATCTACCACAAATTTAACAATGGATTATAGACCTGTAATCTTTATTTTGGCCACAAAATGACTATAGTCTCAACAGCTTGGCAAAATACACAGAATATGAAATAAATGTCAAAATTCCAGATATAAAAATGCTAGTCATACTAGTGCCAAATGAAACACTCAGTTTCTAACTATGAACAATATAATATGTAGAAGTTTGTTTAATATTGTCTTTAGGTACAACAAATAATGAAAAGAAAATATTCTAGTGCAATAGTAAATAAAGAACAATGCAGAAGGCTGGGGGGTATAGCTCAGTGTTTGAGTACTTGTCTGGAAAATACAAGGCCTTGAGTTTAATCCCCAGTACTAGTGGTAATGGGGGTGGAAGGGAATTGAGTTTAGTAAGGAAATAGAATTAAAGCCAACAATTGCCTCCAAAAGCAACAAACATTTCTTTGTCTTCAGAGGGGGAAGAAATGGGAAAGTAGAAATCTACACAGTGTATATTTCTTTCTAAAATATAATTATGGAAGAGAATACATGCAAAATCGGAAATGGTAGTAAATAAGAGTTACTCAATATAATTAAAAGTTAAGATGCAGTTAAGAGTGCTATTGTTGTAGAAAAGGGATTCAGATTAGAACCTTTCCCTCTTCCTTCACAGGGCCTGCAAAATGGCTCAGTGCATAAAGGACTTACCACCAAGCCTGATGACCTGAGTTCAATCCCCAGGACCCACACCATAGGAGAGAACACACTACCTCAGGCATCCTCTGACCCCCACACAAGTACACACACACACATACACACACACACACACTGACATACACACTGTAATTTAAAAAGACAAATGTACCATCATAATTATTCCTTCTTCCTTTGATTTACAAATTGACTGATACTCATATCTACATTATAGTATAAGTGAATCAAATAAAAGTTGGTTGCAATACAGTAGAAAATCAAGTTTGAAATATAATGCAATAAAGTAAGATAATCAAAAAGGACTGGTGATTTACCGCTACACATATGGTACAGCCCCAAAATGTCCAACTGTTCTGAATAAGAAGCTAATGATACACACTGCAACTTGACATACTAAGATATGCATTGGTATATGCTTTTCTTTTTCCCTTGGACATATGAATGCTACTAGTTTAAGCAGTCCACTCCTCTGGTAATATCTGGGGACCTGATGTCTGTCAGGCAAATAATGTCCTATTTGCTCATCTCAGTCTGGTATGCTAAAATCCATGAACATTCTTTCCTTGGTGCA
>LZPO01066613.1:26214-40392 GCA_001675575.1 Neotoma lepida
CACACAAACACACCAAACACACACACACACACACACCAAACACTCATCCTCACATATAGAAGTCTGTCATCATTTTGAGCTTTCCTAAGTAGAATAATTTTGTTAAAGTCATATATTTAAAAACACCAAAATGATTTAAAAGTAGATTCTAGTAAGGTAAAAGCCATTTGGAATCTTTAAACATCTTAAAGCTCAATATTTTTGGATGGTTAACAAAGCATGTTCCTTGTTTAACTCATTGCTCCTTAAGTTGATATTTATATAACATGAAGGTCTTTTAAGAGCTCTCAGTATGATAAGACTAACCTTTTCCAAAATAGAGGTTGGAATAGGTGCCTCTGCATCTTCACATTTCATGCCATCTTGAAGATTATCTCTTGTACATGTACCTACCGCCTAGAAGCTTAAGCAAATTCAAATGCAGCTATTGATACATAATTTACCACATATACAGACAATTTTTGCTGGGTACATAGCTCAATGGTAGAGAGCTAGACCAATTCAATCTCTGGTAGTAGCAAAATAAATTAAATAAAGATGATTTACTTTACAGATGCATTTATTAGAATATTCTTCATTACGAAACAAAAAATGACATATACCCACAAGTTGTAGTTTGATGATTTGAAACTAGATAGACAAAACATGCCATAGTCCATCAAATGTACATGGCAGCTGTCATAAACTTCTTTGTACAGTCTCTTGTCCTAATTAGGTATCTGACATCTTATTTTAACTATTTCCCCAATGGTCTCCAAAATTTCGTCTCTCAAGAGCATATCCTGTTCATAGCCCAAACTAACACCCATGTTCCTCTTAAACATGGTCCCAAATGAACCAGAAGACTATAGGCTGAACTGTTACATCTCTGTTTCTATCATTATACTAGTACTATAGTAGTAATTTGAGGATAGTATGGATTTGGCTTCTCAGTCAGCAAAAATGCTACAGCTTTTTTGCACATAAGCAGTCCTAATTTCTCACAGCTTTTGCTCTTCCCACTCACAGTGCTAGCCCAAACCATCAGGTCTGCACAACTGGTATATCAGCATTTATTTCCCGTTCATGTCACCCAAAAACATGCCAGCTTCTTTTCATATCAACACCAAGGTCATATCCAAAAAATAACATGTAACAGGAACATGGTCAGATCCCCTAGTTACATACTAAAGATCACTAGTCAACATCTTTTTGGCAAGGCTATATTAAATCGGCTACTAATATTAAGTCTCTCCTATTTCTCTACCTTAGAAAAAGGAAAATATAATGAAATCTACATATGCTGAATCAGTCACATATCCCATAACTATTATTAATAATCCTATTTTTTAAGTAGAAATAATTTAAATTATCTGGTAGCACAGAGATACAGATACTCTTCTCTTCTTACTGTCAACCCATTTTTTCAATTCATCAAATTTACTCACTATACTACTTGTCATGCTCAGTGGTTCCCATAATCCACCCATTTGAAAAACACAATACTTGCCCGTATCTGTCTAGGTTGACAGCAACTCTTCAGTTCTGGTTTTTATAAATGTGATTGTTTGCAAAGTGTCCCCCAATGTCCACCAGAATGTGATTTGAGAAACTTAAGTTTATTACAGACCTCTACCAACCTTGGTTTGTAAGCTTTGGTTCTTTTAGCCACAAACAGTTTCTAACTTGGAAAAAAGTTCATTTACCTTGTTAGATGAGATGCTTTGTAATGAGGTAGTTGTATTTTATCTACCCAAACCATTGACATTCCCTTCATATATTCATTGACTTAACAAAAGATAATTCATCTGCACAAGAAAGAAGGAAATTAAGTAAACTTATAGGAATGTATTCCACTCAAAAGGAAAGAAAAGACATCAAAACTAGTTTCTCACAGAAATCAACCAGCTACACATAAAAGTTTAAAACAAACTCCAGATTTAGCACTATCATTATCAAATATACTTCTTAAAGCAATTCAGCCTAAAAAATAATTTTCACATGAAAATATTCGACTAAAATCTAATAGATGAAATAAAAGGACTTTGGTGAATCATGAAATATTTAAAATATTGATTAGATATTAGGCCTGTTTCACAGGAGGGGCCTTATACCTGGTACAATAAACCTGGTCAAAAGCCCATGACTGGGAAGAACATAGGCCTTAGAGGGAAAAACCTACTGCTTTTTGTGTATGTGTGTGTGTGTGAGTGTGTGAGTTGGGGGGGAGCAGGTTTCTAAATACTTGTGTGTATAGCCACAAAACAGAAGCACAAAAGTAGCTGAACATTTAGCTGTGATGGGAAGGAGAGCAGAAACGATGCCTTCTGGAAATGACATGGATGTTACACACAGCAGCTATGGTTTCCTAGCCAAGACCTATATATGATCCAGCATGGATAGGAGAGGGGCTCCCAAGGTCTCTAGTGAAGACTTGTTGGCAGCTGATGGCTGCTGAGGGATGGAGAGTTACCCTCCTTTGAGTACTTGGCTACTGGGACGTTGCCCATGCCCAGTGATGGTGACACTAATTGCCCATGCATACAGGTGACACTAATTGGACTGAGGGAGTTATTAATAATTTTTAAAGGATGACATGTAAATGAGAGGGAGACTAGGTTGTATGCACTAGAGGGAGCTATAAGTGGAGAGTGGTAGATGTATTATAATCACATTGTATAAATGTATGAACTTCTCAAAAAACAAAAAAAATTTTTGAAAAAGTAAAAACAGAGTCATGTAGAGATGGTATATACCTTTAATCCCAGCACCTGGGAGGCAGAAGCAGGCACGTCTCTATGAGTTCAAAGCTAGCCTGGTCTACAGAGTAAGTTCCAGAACAGAGAGAGAGAGAGAGAGAGAGAAGGAAGGAAGGAAGGAAAAAAGGAAAGAAGAAGACAAAAAGACTATACAACACTATCTCCATACTAACAAGCAACCTTGGTTTGAGGTAATTGCCATTAAAGCACTGTAAATAACTCTTTGAACTAAGATATCTGCAATATTTAAAATTAGTTGTTATTTCATATTTTCAATATTCTGTTAAACTACATTCTGCTAGTTTACACAAATAATGTGCAGCAGTTTCCACTTAGCTTTTTTATTTTTAAACGGTAACTTTTCCAGATGCAATCAATTTTTTTCTTACATTCCCACAACAGAAAAAGTATTTTTAAATCTATACTTTGTATAAAATAAGGACCAACTTTCTTCTTTTTCGCTTCTGTAGCCCCAACACTTTCTATACACTCAGGAAAGAGCTAGAAAGCCTATACTGAAAGCTATTATCCTAGAAAGCTAATGAAAAGAGAAGGGTAGACACCAAAACAGCAGTCAGATTCTCTTATTAAACTCTGGACAGTATGACTCTTTTTCACTACATTCTTGTCTATAAAATATGAACTTAGTCCTTCTCAAAATATAACAGAGTCAAGACAAATTTCACCACCTCCCAAAATAGTCATTTAGTCCATGGGGTGATGTCTGCAATGATTAGTGAAATCCTACCAGCTGTAGGCTGTTGTTGGGGGTCTTTGCTCTTTTTGGGGGCCCGCCACTCAGCTCCCAAATAAATCACACACAGAGGCTTATTCTTAATTATAAATGCCCGGCCTTACCTTGGCTTGTTTCTAGCCAGCTTTTCTTAACTTAAATTATTTCGTCTACCTTTTGCCTCTGGGTTTTTCCTTTTCTTACTTTCATTCTAACTCCATTGATAGCTGGATGGCTGGGTGGCTGGCCCTGATGTCCTTCTCTCTATGTTCTCTTGCTCCTTCTCTCCTCCCAGATTTCTCCTTCTATCTATTCTCTCTGCCTGCCAGCCGTGCCTATCCTTTCTCCTGCCTCACTATTGGCCTTTCAGCTCTTTATTATAGCATCAGTTGTTTTAGACAGGCAAAGTAACACAGCTTCACAGAGTTAAACAAATGCAACATAAAAGAATGCAACATATCTTTGCATCACTAAAACAAATGTTCCAGAGCACAAACAAATGTAATGCATCATAAAATAATATTCTACAACAGTAGGCCAAGGTTATTTGTACAGGTTTTGTTCTATGTTCCTCAAGTTCTCTGCATGCAATGTATATGAGGCAGGTCAGAGCACCTACATGACAGCATGGAGGTCAGCGTAAAGATACGGCTTTCCTATTATAAACAGTAAAGGTTTTACATCAATTGTGATGTCAATTTTCATTTGTTACCAAAACTATGAGAGAGAGTAACATACTGTTTGCTTCATAAATTCTCAGATTGGTGCCTGGAATACAAATATATGCACAATATAAGATTAAATTAAAATGAAAGCTAAAATAAATCCTAACTCTCAATACCAGATTTGCTCAGTCTCCAGATGAATTAAATTTTATAAGAGATGATATACTTATATTCATAGTGAGAGAATTAAAGAAAAGTAAGAAGGCATGTTTAATAAGATGGGGAAAAACCTGGACTGCATTGCAGATTATACTCTTATTAAAGTCAAAAGAGAGAGAGAGGTATGTATGTATGTATGTATGTATATATATACATTATAATATATACACATATATTATATATTATATATTATATATTATATTATATATATTATATATTATATATATATATATTATACCAGACTGTTCTCAAAGATAGAATTAGAGAGGAACAAAATACTAGTTGCTACCCATTAGAAAGATGATTTCAAAGGTACCTAATGATTCAGTGATGATTTCACTGATGATTCAGATGATTCACTGATGATTTCAAAGGTANGTAACTGAGGGAAAGAAGCTAACTATAGGACAGAACTCTCAAAACTGAGCCAGAATGGAAACCAACTATGATAAAGTGGTCTTTTAAAAACTGATAATAAAAGAATGTAGAAAATCTCACCTTGAACACTGACAAATCCATACAAAGTAGCATAAAATTTGTATAGATCTGACAGGTAGCAAAAAAGAGCAATTCTATTCAATCACCTGAAGCATTTCAGGCACATTTTGAGTTAATAGTTAATACCAATGGCAAATATATGATCAGCATAGTGTCACAAAGGAAAAGCCTAAGGAGAAGAAAAGCAACAATGAAGAGAAAGTAGGAGATCTGCTTTGGTCAATAAGATTTTTGTAAGTGAAGAAGATAAGAGTGAGTAAATTTTTTTGATACTTAGATTCCTGATTCAAACTCCTTGACATTTTAGTCTCTTGGCATCATAGAAGTATGAGATAGTGGGAGGAGCAAAAAGCAAAGAGAAAGGAAAAAGGAAGGGAGGAAGGAAGGCAAATTCACAAGTAGTCCAAAAAGTAAAAACAAAACTCAGTTATGTTTATTGAAAATGAAGCATCCTATACCCTACTACCATTCACAGAAATGTAACAAAGGGGATGTTTATCCTGCCAATAAAGTTAAATTATGTGAGACTTAGAACAATTAAAAGAAAAGTAAACAAAAGATTGAAAGGAATATAGGATAGACGAGGTCAGCATACTGTTCCTGCAAGGACCCAAGTTCAATTCCCAGAAACCACATTGGGTAGCTCACAACCTGGAGCTCCACTTCTGTGGGCACTTGCACTCACATGCACATATCCACAAACAGAAATACAATTAGAAATAAAATTTTTGTTTCTTAAAGAAGTACTCCTTCACTGGGTTCCACAGAGAAAAAAATATTTCAAAAACACTTAAAAGAACTTCATATTTTGGTTATTATGTAAGTGATGTGAACATGGAGCAGAAGACTGCTTTTTTCATTTAGTTCAGTAAGTTTAAAAATGTCAGGTAACAGTGCTAAAAGTGTCTTAGCACAAGGCTGAAAACAGAACACAAGAAGGGAACACTGGGCTGTGACGAGTAGATAGAGGACAAGAGCTGCACTTGGGGTTCTTCAGACAGGACATGCTGTGCTCCACGCAGACTCCACACTTACTCTAGAAAAAGTACCAGGACCCCACAGAAAAAATAGGATTTAAAGTTCTTAGTCCCTACTGCTAATGTAGGAAACACCAATTAAGACCTCGTACCTGTGGTTGTAAACCACTGTGTTCGTAAAAGTTGTAAAGGAAAAAAATCAAACTACTTGCAGGAATGTAAAAATGTCTGGGGATAAGAAATCTCTGCCCAAAAGGAAAATATATTATATATAATAATAATAATATAAAATACAGTAGAGCACAAACCATTTGGTGAAGCTTTCTAGTAAAATTTAAATGCAAGTAGAGGAGAGAGAGAGAGAGAGCTCAGTCAGGAAGAAGCCTGCCACCCAAGTATGAGGACCTGAGTTCAGATTCCTAAACTTACACGAAAGCTGGGCATGGCAGCTTGAGTGTAGCCTCAGTGAGTGACAAATACATTTCCAGTGCTCTCTACCAGCTCTCTCAGCCAACCTGAGATCCAGGTTCAGCAAGATCTGTTTTAAAAATTAAGGTGGAGCTGGGCATAATGGTGCACACCTTTAGTCCCAACACTCAGGGGCAGACAGTCTGATTTCTGTGAGTTCTGAGGCCAATCTGGTCTACAGAGAAAATTCTAAGACAGCCAGAGCTACATAGAGAGACCTCGTATTTTAGGTGGAACAGCATTAAGTCACCTGAAGTTGACCTCTGCCCCCCACATGTATGTGCACATACACACAGTAATTAAGTAAATAAATGTTATGGTTTCAAATAGTTGATAATAATGACTGCTAAAGCTGGAAACAAACTTACTTCATATAGTTTTTGATCTGTTATGATTTGGCTATAAAATATCCCCCAAAGCCTCATGTGTTGAAATTGTGAGAGTCTTGACCTAATAAATGGATTAATCCACTAAGTTTCATAATTTGATGGCATTATTGGAAGTTATCAAATTTTTCAGAGGTGGTACCTAGGTGGAGAAAATAAGTCATTGGAGGTCTGTTGTTAATGACTGTATCTTGTCATGGGCTCCTCCCACCTGCTGGGCTTCCTGGCTACCATGAATTGAGCAGCTCTGTTCTACCAATCATGCCTCATCTCAGGCCCTAAGCAATAAAACCAGCCAACTATAGTCTGAAATCTCTGGTAACAGGAGACAATTCAATTAAACAAACTGATACATTAATCAGTAGATTAAATTTGATACATTTAATCAGCTAAACCAAAGCTGTTCAACCCCCAAATTAAAACCTAAAAGGAAATTTTAAACTTAAAAATGATCATAGTGGACAGTGATTAGCTTGGTGGTAGAACAAAAGTTCAGTAAACGCAGGGCCTGGAATTGACCCTTAGTGCCACAAAGGGGCAACCAAAAGGAAAATGCAACCAATTTGAACGGGTATATGTTAACTGCCACATAGCCTGAAGCACTAGTGAAAGAAAGAAAACAAGTTCTGTATTTCAATAAACACATCAGCTACTTTAAACTTCATTGTTCTTACATCAGGAAGAACATCCTCAAATTAATAAATATGTTACTGTAGCTACATGATACATTATTGCTAGATGATAAACAATTTCTGTTCTTTTTTAAAAGAATATACTAATAGTTGAAACAGGAATATATTAACTCTTTGAGCCAGCAAATCATCTGGCTCATTCGATTTCTTACTTGTTTCTTCTGTTTATTAACAGCCTATCTCCAGGTATTCAGATTAGAACCTGATGGAATTTCAAGGAATTCCTTTGGGCATTTTCTCCTCATTCACAAAATGCTAACATTTCTAGTAACTGTCCTCTCCCTCTACTCACTCTCACTAATGTGTCAGGCCTTCAATCATTCATTTTCTAGCTACTCAACAACGGCATCCTTTTTTGGGGTGCGCTTTCATACTTTACCTTCCCTTATATATCTTAAAACATTTAAGATTCCCAAAAAGACGGCATAAACTCCAAACTCCTAAGCCAAGATCTAGATGAATTCATCTTTCCAGTTTGATGCTGTAAGTCTTAGAGTCCATTGAGGATAGACTCCTCCCTCAAAGTAAGCTTTGCATTGTACTTCCTGTTCCCCTGGTAACTCTAAAAAGGTAAACATATCAGCTTTGCCACTCTTGGGTCTCCTGATCGAAAGAATAAAATAACTCTGGCCCTGGGTGGAGACCATGACATTCTGATCTGTTCTAAAGATTAGAACATTTCATAGTATTGTCTCTTTTAAGAGGCAATCCAGCTAAGCCTGTCAATCACCTGGCCAGGAGCCCATGCCACAGGAAATTTGATTTACTTGGAAAAAAAAAAAAGAGCTAAGAAGAGGGGAGGAAAAAGTCTACCTATTTTCTTCTGTCTCTTTTTCAGATAGTGACCAACCCCCTAGATGTGTTAACCCTAACTCTCTGGGCTTTTTCCCTGTCTCTGAAGTTTCTCCCTTTCTGCCAAACAGCTACTTACCAACCTTTATTGCTGTACATGCCAGCCTTCAGACTCTTTAACTCAAGCAGCATGGCTTTCTTCTTCCTCCTCTCCATCTCCCTCCTTCTAGAAACCGCTGAGATTTACAGCTTGTCTCTGTTGATTTTTTCCTCTAAATTGCTAATTCAATTGTTCTTAGGTTTTCCAGTCCTTAAGTGAATTCTTTGAGTAGCAAGATCCAGTTCACACTAGTATCAACATAAGAATAAGGACATCTTATCATGAAGAGCATGGGTGCCTAGACTCTGGTTCCAGTTTCAAGTTAGGGACTGGAATGTAAAGTAATGAATGCATATCTACTCTTTTCATGGCACACAGGATGGCACACATGACACCAAAGTAATAATTTTTTAAGCATGGCTTTTAATATTCTCATAATTCTTGTCTATTTAAGGTTTAGACCTTGTTCCTATCTTGATTACAAATGATACATATTGCTTTATTTAATTTGAACAACATTTGAGAAAAACATTCTCCAGCATTGATTTACCCACCTATAACCACTACTAACACCTTGCTAGACTTCTGTATGTGTCTTAAGACTAGGTGCTTACTCAGGCATGGTGGAGCACACCTTAATCCCAGCACTCACAAAGTAGAGGCAGGCAGATCTCTGTAAATTTGAGGCCAGCATGGTCTACAAAGTGAGTTCCATGGCCAGCCAGGACTACATAATAAATAAACAAAGAAATCCTGTCTCAAAAAAAAGGAAGGAAGGAAGAAAAGAAAAGAGAGAGAGAGAGAATATGTGCTCTACCTCTCTGAACCTCAGCTGTATAAAATAATGCTAAAAATAGTGCTTAACAGGGGTGGTGGTGGCACATGCCTTTGATCCTAGCACTCCAGAGGCAGAGGCAGGTGGATCTCTCTCTGAGTTCCAGGCCAGCTTGGTCTACAGAGTGAGTTCCAGGGCAACCATGACTACACAGAGAAACCCTGTCTTGAAAAACAATAGATAGATAGATAGATAGATAGATAGATAGATAGATAGATAGATAGATAGATAGATAGATGATAGATAGATAGATAACAGACAGAGATAGATAGATAGATAGATAGATAGATAGATAGATAGATAGATAGATATAGACAGACAGACAGATGATAGACAGAGATAGATAGATAGATAGATAGATAGATAGATAGATAGATAGATAGATAGATAGATAGATAGATAGATAGCGCTTAATATTGTTGTAAATAATAAATAAGAACCTAAGACCGAGAGTGATATTTTTTTTTCTTAAAAGACCAGCAAGTGGCTTAAAGGTGCGTACATTCTCTACCCTAGCTACTCACGGTTGCTATGTCATGAAGACAATGGCAGAAAAGAGAGAAACACAGGAGCAAACTGCACCAATGCTGACTTGCAAACAGGCAGTGTTGCTGTGCCACTCCATTTGCTGCAGAGGTTCACAACTGCGGGTGTTTGGATTATTGCTGTTTTGTAAGGCAAGAATCTGAGTTTGAAACTTTAAAGTAGCTCCTAAAGAAAATGGAGTTATAACATTTCAGCTTCAGAAGGCTGAAGACTTCAAGACATCCTCTTCCTAGTGAAATATGTCATCTCACTAGTCTTTAAAATACTTCCTTTGCCCTTAAATTCCAGATGTAAGTACAATAAGGATGAGCTCATTTATAGTCAAACTGTGTATTCCCACTATAAACGAATTGTTTCACTTGATTTTTCTTTTGAGTTATTGTATTTTCTAGGTTGCTACATATTAATTAAAACATCAGTTTTCTGGATAAAAATATTTTAGGTCATGAGAATTGAAAGAAAGTTAAAATGTACAAATTATTTTGCAAGTATCTAAATTATGGTCCAAAAGATTATGGTGATTTTTGTTCCTTCAGAGGACAATGAGAAACAATTTCACCACCATTATATGCATAAAATATGTACAAATTTTACAAATTTACAAGTAACATCTATAATCTAGAAGATCATAGGTAATAGTTTTTAAAGGGTGCTAAATTGAAAGACAATAAAGTAAGAAAAATGTATATCCACTTCATTGAGAGTTGGTAGGGACTTCTAAGGTATTCTAAATAGCATGGACAGATTAAAACTTTAATCATTTATTAACATTTAAAATATCTCCCATATTTTCCTCTTTTAAAAAGACAAGATAATAAACATAATTTCTACTGGTCTGAAATCATCACGTTTACATTGAGACTAACTGCTACCATAAGCCACTGCTTCTGAGATAAATGGATCTTTACGTAGGTTCATAGGGAACATGGAATAAGAGTTAATTCAGAAATTTCAGAAAGCTTAAGTTTTTGGCTTTGGGGTTTTGGGGTTTTTCTGTTTCATTTTTCTGTGTTTCTTTTTCCTCCCTCCCCTTTCCCTCTCTTCCCCATGGTAGTGACTAGAATGAAAATGTCTCCCAGAGGCTCCCCAGTTGGTGGTGTTCTCCAGAGAGGCTTAGCATGCATAGCCTTGCTGAAGGAAGAATGTCACTGGAGGAGGGTCCTGGGAGTTAAAAGCCTGTGCCACTTGCAGCTAGCTTGTATTCTGCTCCCGCCTGGATCTGAAGTTATGATCTCTCAGCTTCCTGCTCCTGTCCCCAGGCCTGTTGCTTGCTGCCATGCCTCCCAGACATGATGGAGTCTTGTCCCTCTGTAACTGTAAGCCCAAATAAACTCTTTCTTCCATGAATTGCTTTGGGTCCTGGTGGTTTATCACAGCAACAGGTAAGTAATACACACATTGATGAACAGTTGTAGTTTTGTTGTCTTATGTTATTTTTAAAATTGGTGTCTACGACACTACTTCTACTCAATAATGAATTTTAAATGCTGTAACAATATATCAAATGCTTGTCTCAGATAGAATACAGTTTATATGTCTACCATAGTAGCTAAAATGTACAGGCTGGTTTTAGTAGTAAGACTAGCCAGGCTATATAATATAGTCTGATCATCACATACTAGCAACATAACTTGGCTAAATCATCTGCTCTCTCAATCTTAGTTCTATTATCTATAAAATGAAAATAATGGCACATACCGTGAAAGGCAGCAAATTAAATGCATTATAATAGGCAAAGCAATTATCAAATCTCTGATACATGATTAACACTGAAAATAGGAGTAATATGTATACATACACAGAGTTCAAACTAAAAAAAAAATGTTCTGGATATTTAAAACTGCTATAGTTTGAATATGTCCTCTACAGTTTGTGTTCTGGAAACTTAATTTACTTTCTCATGGTGTTTGGAATGGGGCAATCACGATAGCATTAGTGGTTTTACGGCCCTCCCCCCAGAAAGGAGAGAAAACCTAGTATACATGTTCCCCTGCTCTTGACACACACTGTTTTCCACCAAGTTTTGATTCGGTAAGAAGGCCCTAACCAGATGCTGCAGCATCTAGTCTTGTAATTGCTAGCTTCCAGGAATGTAAGAAATCTTTTGTCTTTATAAATTACTTAAGTCTGTGGTATTCTATTTTAGCAACAGAAAATATACTAAGACAATATTTAGTTTTTGTTATCATAAGTTTTTTTTTTTAAATCATTGTCCACACCAATCAACACAATGACATTAAATATAAAGTATTTAGAACATTTAAACCTTATAGTGGTGAAAATACCCTGGCAATGTCAACTTTAGGAGTAGAAATATATACTAACAGAGCACACATGTATTGGGATAGCGTTGATCAGCCATTTCCTCAGAACTGAAAGATTCCTTCCTAGACTCAGGAAGTAAGCAAACCTCCTAAATTCAGCAGAGCTGAAGCTTACAAGATTCCCAAGTTTATACAGTTAACAACTTCTGCAAGAGGAGACTCTCCTAATGGCTGAGCTATCTGCAAGTTATGCAGGGGTCTCCAATGATGCAGCCTTCATGAATCATCACCATTAGGGGCTAGGGGCTCAGGAATGAGTCATCCACCCTCCTCCACAAAACCCCTTATCCATACTCTGCTAAGTAACCTTAATCAACTCAGTGGTTCAGCAAGTTTGACTTTAGTCTGTCACTGGTTTCCTATCTGGAGTGAACAGACACTTTTTCATGGCTCTTCAGGGAAAGTTGACACAACAGATAATGTAGATAGACTACCACAGATTTCCACAGTATACAGAGCAATGCTCTGCACTTAAATACAAAAGCACTTCTGTATTAGTCTTTCACTTCTTTATGTTGTTTTGTCGTAAATGAAGCCAGAAAACAAGCCTGCCCACCTTTTTTTCTTAAAGTTAATTAAGTGATCAGTTATACAGTATGTCCCCCCAATCCTGCATCTGGGAGTTATGTCCTCCTGGCCTTTACTGAGACAGATGAGCATTGAGAGTGTAAGGCATAAACTAGTGCCACTCTATATCCTGTATCCATAAACTGAAATGATCCTCTATCAATTCAAGCTACCTCCTCAAGCAGCTGCCATTTTAGACCTTTGTTCTCTATCTCCAGGCACCTCACCTCTCAACAAATCAAGTTTTCTGCTATTGGTAACCACCCTATCTTCCTGAAACTTAGCTAGTTTACCTTCTCCTTCCTGGTTCTCCAATAATTAGTTCTTCTCAGACTTCATTTACAGAATAGTGTTTCTTTGTGGCCCATTTGATTTTGGAGTTCTTCCAGCTTCATTCAGTTCTGATTCCTCATCTTACGAACCTAGTTGTTCTCTTCTCCCTATGTGAACTCATATCCGGTATCAAATACCATCAACATAGCTACAAAAAACAGACTTCCCTTGCTGAGCTGTGATTTCTAAATGAACTCAACTTAATGGGGCAATATACCTTAAATTTCATGCTTAGATTAACCCAAAGAACTTCCACAGAGCTTGTGTAAGAATCAAAAAACAGTCATGTCTATTAGCTCCATTTATAGAACCTTATACCTCCTTCTCAAGGAGCCTTTATAAACCAGTATCAACATTAACATCAATAGTTTGTCTACTGCATAGATCGGGAGTTTTCCTTTCTTTTCTCATTCGCTGCTGGTTTGCAGTTGATGGTACAGAGTATTAATGTATTCAACTTTAGAATCTTATATAACACATTCTACAAATCTATCTTTTTTTCATATTTATGTTGGTACTACTTACTGCTTGACCATCTCCTCAGTCCCTTACCATTACATATTAATATGCACCTAAAATGGCATTCAATAAACTAGATTATATTGGCTACTAATTTCCTACATACTAATTTCAGTGATCTTGTTTTTCTGGCAACTTATCAGCTTAGCTCTCTACAGCTAAGCTACTTCTCCAGCCTTTTTTTCTTTCTCACTTTTTATTTTCACATAAGGTCTCACTAAGTTGCCCAGGCTAGCTTTTCAACTCCTTCTGAGTGAAGACAGGTCTTGAACTTGCAATCCACCTACTTTAGTTGCTAGTGCCTGTATCACCAGACCCAGCTACACAGATTTCTTCAATTTGATTTAAAGTGTGTATGTGTGTGTGTGTGTGTGTGTGTGTGTGTGTGTGTGTGTGTATGTGTTCTTAATGGTTATGGTATAATTTGGCACATTTTGGCAAGAAAAAATTATGCCAAACACAAGAGTACAACTAATAACCTTCTTTTGACAGGACTACAAAAATTATTTCAAAATATAAAGAAATAAACTTCCTTAAAAGTATTTCCTTCTAGGATATTAATTACAAAATTAAAATTGGGGATCAAACCAAGAGCTACAAAAAAGTATTCTAGACAAGAGCTGTATCACACAGCTGCAACCCCAGCCTGAGATAGCTTTTCAAAGCAATACCTTGTGATTTAGAAGACAATGGTAGCCGGGCGTTGGTGGCACACACCTTTAATCCCAGCACCCGGGAGGCAGAGGCGGGCGGATCTCTGTGAGTTCGAGGCCAGCCTGGGCTACC
>LZPO01066613.1:54515-76580 GCA_001675575.1 Neotoma lepida
TTTTTTGGTTTTTTTTGAGACAGGGTCTCTCTACATAGACCTGGCTGTCCTGGAACTCACTGTGCAGACCAGGCTAACCTTGAACTCACAGAGATCCACCTGCACCTGCCTCTTTCCCTGCTGAGTGCTGGGATTAAAGGCGTGCACCACTACGCCCAGCAATAATTTGTGTTTTTAAGAACAGCTTGTCTTAAGGGTCTTTTGTAGATTTAACATTCCCAATTCAGGTTGTCAAAGTGACCACTTGCTTCTTCTATTTTAAAAGCCTGCTATGGAAGAAGAAAAATCAGTTCTCAAAATTTATAGTTTCCATTTTCTCTTGTTTGGTTATATTCATGTAGACCATAAATGTCTAGACTAGTTGTTTTCTAACTGCAGTTGGTAAAGCACACAGATCAGCAGCAAAGTGTAAACAGTGTATTGTTTCTATTTCCTCAAAGAATTTGCAGGCAACCATGTTTAAATTGTCTAAGATGGTAGGAAATCTAAGCAACTGAAATAATTGAGTTTTATACCACTATTTTCAGAATAAAACAATCATTCTAGTGTTTCAGGATTCCATGTGATTTGGACTATTCCCTATTGTCTGGGACTATGCACTATCAGTAAACATGGCAGAGCAGCCTCTAGTAATCTAGTAACATGTTTGATGTTGCACTAGGAAAACAATTCACCTTTGCCTTTCTTGCAGTTATAACTGACTTCATAGTCACTNAGTTCCTATAGAACTGCTTTTCCAAGCTTGCAACTATTCTTAGGTTTTTGCATCTCTAGGGGCATAGTTCATTCTGTTAGGGTTATATCATGTCCTTAGAATGAGTTTTCCATTCTCTTGGGGGAAAGTTAGTATTAATGTTTCTTCACTGATTATGAAAGTTTGTTTCTTGGAACTGGTTAAATTCGTCTCATAAAAAGGAGTGGTTATCTAGTAGCCTGCTCAAACTGGTAAAGATTTGCAAAACTATGATTGGCATGTTAGACAACAAATGAGACTGTCTAAGGCATGTGCTACTTGGGAGGCAAAGTGAACGTGTGTACAGAAGCTTTCAATCTTANATAGTGGTAGTATGATGCTATATTATTGGACCAATAGCAGCTCTTTTTTTATAAGTTGGATGCATTATTACAAGCTTTGTAATGTTTCATTTATAAACTGCCTTCAACACATGCTTACCTGTTAATGTTTTCTCAGAGTATCGTAGTATGTCTTCCAGAACCTCACTATATCCTGACAGTAAATAGTCCTAGCTTGTTGAATTTTCTGTTGGTTTCTTTTTCATTATCTGTGGCATATAGCAAGCCTGAAAGATATTGTAATCATTTTTTACAGAGTGAGAAATTAGATTGTGTATGACAGCCTATATAGTTATTTTATCCATTATCTTTGATTAAGGCTTTCTAATATTATTTAGTAAATGCTACTTCCAGTTAATGCCTATGGCCCTACTGAATTTTAAGGGACCAGAAAACTTTTATAAGTTTTACATCTTACTGTTTAAACAGTTAAGTGTCTGCTTGGGAATGTTCTGAGGTTGGACATAAAATTGGCAAGATTTCCAAGCTAAAACTTTGGCCTGAAAGAATTTATACATGAATGTTAGCAAATATATAAAAGCAAATTAAATTTAAGGTGACCTAAAACAAAGACTAGAAACAAGTTTTCGTTTGGTTCTTAGTCTTTGTAAGGGCTTTCTGTGTTTGACTTACCTCAACTGCCACTAAATGAGGAAAGATCACCTTAAAATAATTGATGTACATGGAAGGTTAGTCCTATAGTTTCCATAATAGATTGCTTTGGCTTTTGGTCAGCACTGATGAAAATGTGAAGTGGCTATCCTAAACCTTGGATGATCTCAACCCATACTCACAGATCGCTGAGGTAACTACAGTCCTTACCTAGTGCTATTCTACTTGTATCCAGAATACTGTATTAAAATTTTACTATGTTAATTTTCGTCTTCCTGTGCTTATTTTTTACTTTTGCTCATGCACGTATTTTAGTATAAATGTGTTGCTTTTTAAAAGTTTGTGACATTTAGAAATAAATTTCAAAAGTTTCTAAAGTTTTTGAAAGCATATTTTGTTTTATGAGCCAATGACATTTCATAATTTCAAGGTTTTGCCTACTGAATTTTGATTTTTCTACCAGTCTTTTCTCCTGTGTGTGGTGTTAGCCTTGTTGCCCTGTGTGAAAGCACGTTCTGTTAGGCCAAAGTGACATAGATTTACATTGTACTGTTCTCCCAAAATTCTATAGGCAGTGTTTTAAGTTCAGTCAGCATCTTAATGAGAACATTTTACAAGTATTATGAAGGGCCTGGGCTATGGCTCTTTGGTTAAGAGGACTTACACTCTTGTACAGGTTCCCAGCACTCACACTGATTGGCTTACAACATTCTATAACTCCAACTGCAGGGGATCTGACATTCTTCTGGCTTTCTTGGTCACCTGCATGCAAATACATATAAACTCATACAGGCACACACATAAAGATNTATCTTTAGAAATGTCATGAACATCAGTTAACCACAGGCAGGAGTGGTCACTTAAACTATGAAAAGGGCCTTGTTTGCATCTTCTATATGTTTTGAAACTCATCAACTAAGTAAAATTCTTTTAAGTCAATTTTATATGGTGTGTCAGCTGTCCCTGCCTCCACTCACAACTGTGACCAAAAATCTAATTACAGTGTTCAGGGTTTTTTTTCCCCAAAATCAAACTGGTAGAAAAGATCTTCAGAAATCACCCCATACTCTTCAGTTTCAGTGAACTGTCTTCAGGTTTTCTAAAGAACCTGAGCTTACTAAAAGTAAACCAACTAGTATGCAATGAGTCTTCCAATGTTCCTGACACCATATATAGTGACATCAGAGAAATGTCTGCCCTCAGNACTCATAGNCAGTGGCATGCTGCAAAGGGACATGCCTTTGTTTCTAGGCAACTATAAACATTTCTCATGAGTCTTGCTACCAGCCAACTTTTTGTCTGGATCCTCAAATACGTGTGTTTTTAAAAAGCCACAAAAATTGAACATCTGCAGACATGTATGTTTTAGAAATCTGGTATTCCTCTGGGTGGTGGTGGCACATACTTTTAATCCCCATTCAGGAGGCAGAGGCAGGCAGATCTCTTGTGAGTTCAAGCCTGATCTACAGAGCGAGTCCCAGGACAGCCAGGGCAAGCTAGAGAAACCCTGTATTGAAAAAACAAACCAAAAAAGAAAAAGAAAAATCTGGTATTCCATATAATTTATAGAATANCAATTTTAGATTAAAAAAATCAAGTAATGGTATTTGCCAATTGAAATCCTTGCAAAGAACCTACCACAAGAATTTTAATGAGTTGTGCAAAAAATGCCAAACACTTAATTCACTGTTCAGTATCAAGATAGTCACAAGTGTACATAAACACATACTCATTAATGATTATTGTAACCCAAATCTCTGGGTTCATATGTATATCATAATAAATGCTCCAAAGTTTTCTGTTTAAGCATGAAAGCAATACGCTACATCCTATCTTGCATTTTTCCCTTTTTAACCATGCTATTTAATACCTATTCAGTAAAAATGATGGGGACTGAGAGATGGCACAGTTGCTGCTCTTGCAGAAGACCAGGAAGAGTTCAATTCCCAGAACCCAAATTAAGTGTTTCAGAACGTTCTGTAACTCCAGTTCCTGGAATTCATTGCACTCTTGACTACCACAGGCTCTGCATGCACAGGGTCTTGCTGGGCATTTTTTTTTTTGGTTCCTTTTGGGGGGCCCACCACCCAGCTCCCGAATAAATCACACTTGGAGGCCTATTCTTAATTTTGAATGCCTGGCCTTAGCCAGCTTTTCTTAACTTAAAATTATCACATTTACCTTTTGCCTCTGGGCTTTTCTCATTCTCTTACTTCTGTAAATCTTACTCTTACTCCGTGGCTTGCTGTGTAGCTGGGTGGCTGGCCCCTGATGTCCTCCTATAGCCATAAATTTTTCCAGTCCCACCCAGCCCTGCACTCTCATGTTTCTCTGGTCCTGCCTGGCCCTGAGGTCCCAAAGCCACTTATAAAATAGTCACTCAGAGGCTTAATATTAATTGCAAATTATATGGCTTTTTGGGTCAGGTTTCTTGCTAGCTAGCTTTTATAACTTAACCCATCCTATTAATCTATATGTTGCCACATGGCCACGACATTACCAGTCTGCTAGTATCTTGTTGCTCCTTTGGTGGTGGGCTGGCATCTCCTCGACTCCACCCTTCTTCCTCTCTTCTTCAGTTTGAATGTACCACTTAACCTTATCCTGCCCTGCGATAGGCCAATACAGCTTTATTTATCAACCAGTCAGAGCAACACATATTCACAGTGTACAGAAAGACATATCACAGCATCCTCCTCCTTCTCTGGCTCCTAGATTTTCTTTTCTTCCCTGGCTAGATCTTTCTCCTTCCTTTCTTTTCTCCCTCTATACATCCGCTCTTCCTGCCAGACCCACCTATCTTTTCTCCTGCCTTGTTATTGGCCAGTTCTTTATTAGACCATCAGGTGTTTTACACAGGCACAGTAACATGCTTCACAGAGTTAAACAAATCCAACATAAGCAAAAGTAACACACCTTAAAATAATATTCCTCAACAACAGGGTGCACAAACAGGAAAGCTGTCACATGCATAAGAATAAAATATAAAAAATAAAGTTTGATAATTTTATATATTCCTTTAATCTAGTAAATTTCCCCTTTATGGGTATAGCCTATGAATGCAAATAGCAAGTCTAAAATATATGTAAAAGGAGGTGTGGGGTTTTTTGGGGGGGGAGGTATGAAACAGAGTGTGCTGCCTAGTCTTATGTCAACTTGACACCCAAACTAGAGTTATCTGAAAGGAGAGAANCTCANTTGAGAAAATGCCTCCATAAGATCTAGCTGTGGGGCATCTTCTCAATTAGTAATCAGTGGGTGANGGCCCAGCCCATGGTGGGTGGTGCCATCCCTGGGCTTTTGGTTCTGGGTTCTATAAGAAAGCAGGCTGAGCAAGCCAGGAGAAGCAAGCCAGTAAGCAGCACCCCTCCATGGCCTCTCCATCAGCTCCTGCCTCCAAGATCCTGCCCTGTTTGAGTTCTTGTCCTGACTTCCTTCAATGATAAAATAGTGCTGTGGAACTNTAAGCCAAATAAACTCCTTTTCCCCCAACTTGCTTTTGGTCATGGTGTTTTGTCACAGTGACAGAAATCCTAACTAAGACACAGAGTCACTCCACATAGCCCTGGCCATCCTGGAACTCACTATGTAGACCAGGCTAGCCTCAAACACTCAGATTCATTTGCCTCTGCCTCCCAAGTGCTGGGATTAAGGCCATGCTGCCACCATTTCTGTCTGGCTCATTTTAATATAATGAAAACCAACAGTAAGTATTCTAAAAGTTCAGCAGTAGAGTGATGGGTAAAATGTATGGCATAGATGTTTTATAAACTACTGAAGTTATCTAAACATTTGGACCAGATTTGTCTATGCTAATTGCTAAGTTTAAAATATATAGAGTGTATTTTCTCATCTTTGAAAAGAACAATGCTACCTAAGTTTAATATGTTTATATGAGATGGACAGATACTCATCAAAGGTAAAAATAACTGGAAAATGTAGACATTGGATGAGACAAGGGGAGAATATTTACTTGTTTTTAAATACACTCCTTTATGACTGACTCATTTACAACAGCATATGTTATCATTACCATATATATAAAATATGATGTAACTTATTAAAATCAGCTTACATGAAAGTCATATCAAAATGTGAAGAATAACAAGTTGAATAATTCATACTCATTATGGAAATATTAAACATTGTAAATAATTCTTTAACTTCCATTACAGAATATTAATTGATAAAAATATTTGTAAATCTATAAAATTTAGTCATATATTTGTAAAGTTAAGTCATTTTTTTGCTCAAGCTATTATTTGTAGGTAAAGGGGAGTGAATTTCAAATCTGTGATATCCAAATCTTTACATTGTTATTCTATTCATAACCTAGAACTTCCAATTGTTTACAGTCCTTGTATACATTAGTCTATTGTAATTCATGATGCTTCTTACCAACAAATATCGAACCACTGCTTAAGTCCTCAAGCTGTCAAAACAATGACACCCAAGCTTCTAGTCAGAACATTTTCAAAAAAGTCCAGGAACATATTTAAAAATCCACATATTAACAGAAATAAGACATATGTTACACAATATCATTGGATAATTCTTTAGAACTTGTGATAACTTCTATATATTACTTTAATTTTCCGCTTTAAAAAAATACTACCAGATCAGGATTAAAAATATGTATTTGGTACTTAAAGGTTTCTAGCTCAGAACTTAAATCTTTTGAATGTTCTTTTCCTTCTTAGAAATTGCTTAGTGTATCTTTGCTTACTGACATCATAGTCTTTAGTAGAAAATTGAAGACTCAAAGTGCAATCCTTCCCTCTCCTGCTGGCCCTCTGTTGTGAATTTGTTCCTCCCTGAGTCCTTCTTCTTTAAGGCCTCTCTAAATTCCTGATGTTGCTGCTTTGCATAACCAAATATTATCAATTCACTGTGAGACCCCCACAAATTGATCCATGTCCAGAAGCCTGTAGTTATCAGTCCACATTTTTAAATACACCCAGTACATAAAGCAAAATTGTTCAATTCAGTCATCATATACTAACAGAATATGACAGCTAATGTCTTGACTAACTTCCCTATAAATATGACTTCAGATTCTACGTTTCCATACAAGTGAGAATGGCAGTAAAACTCTCTACATCACTCTAAGGCTTTTTAGCACTAAACTCATTAGATGAGTATTAATGTGTCTGTCACATTGGCTTTTTGTATGTTAGCCAATATTAATGAAGTTAATACTATAAATATCTGATCAACTTAATTGCTGTCTCCATAAGCCCGTGTAGAGTATCAATCATCATGCTACATTTAAGAAATAACATTTCGAGATGTGTTTTAAAATTATTATCCAGAATAATGGGGTTTAACTTTTTGCTTCTGATTCNTTTAAAGTTTGTTCTTGTCAGAATAATAGGTGCACATGATTTATGGCATCGGATGNTGAGAAGACCCTGTCAGTGGTCTCTGCTTCAGCCTCTCATTTTCCTTATACTCTCAGGTGCCACTGAAATCTCCCCTTTGAAACNCCTTCAGATGTTTATTCTAACAATCACTTTCCTGTTTCTGAATAAAACGTTTGTGCTATTATCAGTTTTCATCATGAAGCTTAAAAGATGATTTTACCCTTTTCCATATGACCCCACAATTTCCTTCACCACAGGATTTTTTATGTGGTTAAAATCAATAGGTAATGTTTCCATTATTATGACCATGTCAATGACCATTCACTATTGAACAACGGGTATTAATCTCTTCATATAATTTTTCAACATTTCTTACAGTCATTTGTAAAAAAAAAAAAAAAAAAAACTTGGCTTCTTTTAATTTGCTGTTTCATTTATTNCAAAAGATATAGCCAACACCTATAAAGGATCCCTCCAAATGCTTGTATATGCCAAATCAACTATCAGTTGCACCTCTTCCTGACCACGGCCCTTTCCAGCTTCCTTTTTCTTCAGTTAGAGTCTTAATGTTTTCCCTCCGGGTCTAATACAATCATGATTCTAGATTATCTCCTCCCGTCACATGCGGCTTTTCTGGCTAGAGCCTTCCTTAACTGGGTCCCACATCCTATGCTTTGCTTAATCAATTCTTTGGCTTTCACGTGTCAAAAGTTTCCTAGGAGGGCTGGGAGAATAGTTCAGTTGGTAAAGGGACTGACATGCAAACACAAGGACTGCCAGCATGACATGTGACACTGAAGTTTGTCTTCCTGCCTCCACACACCATGAGTGCACACACACTTGCAAGTGCACCTTNATATACATGAACACACACGTACACTAACAAACATATTTAGAAAATAATTTCCTTNAGTTATTTTTAAAGGCATTACTTTATAAACAGAAATAATAACACTGTTGGGTCCTTCCATGTCCTATGTGTTAGAATAGAAAGTTTCGTGCTTTTCTCTGTCTTTCTCAATATGGATTTATAGCATCTTTTTATACATTATATTATAAATATTTACTGGCNCAAAACAGGAATTCAAAGACAACTCAAAATGACTTAGACAAGTTTTGATTATAGTAAGAGTAAAGAAGACACGGGAAGGAGACCTCCATAGAAATAAATATGTGTAATTCTACTTATATTGTGGTACTGATAATCTAGTCCTTGTATGTAGTTTTACTCTTCTTTTGATTTCTAAGACATTGTCTTAGTTCAGGTTTCTNTTGTTGTGAAGAGATACCATGACACTGTTGGATTTTTTGCGGCGCTCTTTTGGGTTTTTTGCGGCACTCTTACCCGGCGAGGAAGTCAGGTACACGGCAAACCGACTAACAAGAGTTTTATCGAGAAGAGAGAGAGGCCTGCGGAAAACACGTGAAAAGAGAGAGCAGGGTATCTGGGACAGGCCTTCTCCTGCACATGCGTACTCGGGTCCATGTGGCTACTCTACAATGCTCAGATTACATGGTTGGGCTATGCGCGAATTACGAGGCCACGTAGTGCACGGGTTTACTTAGAACTTAGAACATATGACCCGGAAATGACTGGGCGGAAATGGCTGTCCCACCAGAGCATGCACAATCACAGGGGNGTGACTATCAACCACAGCAACTCTTATAAAGGAAAGCATTTAACTGGGGTGGTTTGGTTACAGTTCAGAGGTTCAGTCCATTATTATCATGATGGGACACGATGGAGTGCAGGCAGATATGGTGCTGTACTGTAGCTGAGAGCTCTACATTTTGCAGACAGCAGGAAGTGGACTGTGACATTGAGCGAAGCTTAAGCAAAAGAGACCTCAAAGCCTGCCCCTACAGTGACACACTTCCTCCAACAAGGCCACACCTATTTCAACAAGGCCACACCTCCCAATAGTGCCACTCCCTATGAGCTTATGGGGGCCAATTACATTCAAACTACCACAGACATCTTTGCTGTTTNCTGAATGTTTAGTTTTAATAACATCCTATTTTAAGTTTTTCATTGCAGTATTTTATATTCCTGTGGCTATTAAATTTTTTAAAAACCTAAAGAAGTTTAGGTCATCCTCAATTACATAAGGTAGACTTGGGGTCAGCCTTGGATACATGCGGCCCTATCTCAAAAAACACTATAAAAACAAAATAAATAAAATAAAAAGCGTTCAGCCAGGCAGTGGTGGCACATGCCTTTAATCCTAGCATTTGAGAGGCAGAGGTAGGTGGACCTCTGTGAGTTCGGGGCCAGCCTAGTCTACAGAGGAGTTCCAGGACAGCCAGGGTTGTTACACAGAGAAACCTTGTCTCAAAAAAACCAAATAAATAAATAAAAAGTATTTTTCTCCCATATATTGTCTCTTGTCCACCAGGCTCCTTTATTTCTAACTCTGTATTTCAATTATTGAACTGTGCCCCAATTATTGGAAACATTTAAGTATCTAGAGGTCATTGACTATTTGTTCATATTTAAGAACCAAACTGCTGGAGCTGGAGAGATGGCTCAGCAGTTAAGAGCACTGGCTGCTCTTCCAGAGCACCTGAGTTTAATTTTCATCACCCACGTGGCAGCTCACAACTGTCTTTAACTCCAGTTACAGGCGATCCCACACTCTCACACAGACATACATGCAAGCAAAACACCAATGCAATGTAATAAAAACAAAACATGAAAAAAAAGTTTAAAGTCATCCTTAGGAACATAGAAACAAACCANAATCTTTACAGAATGCCAAAGTCNGTTTTAAAAACAACTTTCATAAGGTTTTCCATCTCTCTAGCATCAAAGAGAGCAGGAGTTGAGTTAGGTATTCACGTGCTGAAATCTTAGCATCCAGTTCTACAGGGTATGTTTAAACAAGCTTGTTAGTGATGGCATAGGATAAGCTATACTAGTGCAGNGTAGGCCCCTGATTAATGNACATGGCACCAATGCAAGCACAAAGAATAGCAAGATANAGACCGAAATGATCCAANNCAGCCCAAGAAACACCAAGTCTCAAACCACCTAAAGCTAGAAGATAGGCGTGAAACATAACCTGTTACAGAGACCTCCGAAGGAATCCACCTTGCTTCAAGTCAAGTGGTCTTGACTTCAACCCTGCAATATTGTGAGGCAATGTGTTTCAACTGTGGAAGACACTCAGGTTGTCCTGTGTGTTCCATTGCTATGGAAGCAGAGAGGGATCAACTTATAAGAAGGAAAGGCTGCCGGGTGATGGTGGTGCACACCTTTAATCCCAGCACTCAGGAGGCAGAGGCAGGTGGATCTCTGAGTTTGAAGCCAGCCTGGTCTATGGAGTGAGTTCCAGGACAACCAGGGCTACACAGAGAAACCCCGTCTTGAAGAGCAAAAATTAAAAACAAAAAAATAAATGAATAAAAAGAAGGGGAAGTTTATTTTGGCCCAGAAGTTTCAGTCCTAGGCTACTAGGCTTTTTGCTTTTAGCCAGTGGAAATGCAAGATGGCACAGTAGGGAACATGGGGAAAAGATGTTGTGCACTTCATAGTGGTTCAGAACGAGAGAGAGTGGTATGGGTGGGGAACGGGATGGTGGGCCCAAAATCCTACTATCCCCTTCAAGGGCATGCCCCAAGTAACCTAACTTTTTCCCGCTAAGCCCCTCCCACTTAAAGATTTCACCAACTCTGAATTGTGCTACAGACTAAAGAAAAATTTTCCAATATGTGGATCCTTGGAGCATATTCAGGATCCATACTATCATAAATTCCAACTACAACCACATGGACAGTTGCAGCAAAGAAGACTGCAAGTGTGACATTATCTTTATTTTGTTACAAATAGGATTTTATGTAAGGTATTCATAAAAACTTGAGTTTGTATATAGACATGTATATGTGAAGCAATTTCTTTCATCTCTCTTGAGATTCAAATATGTGTCAACTTGATAGGGTACAATGTAAGTATTATTAATCTTAAATAACTACCTAAGTCACAGGATTTGAAGAAGACGGGAAAACTCGTGCTAACCTCAGTTCTAGGAAACAGGTGAATATGTTTTCATGTGGCACTACATCTTTGATATTGCCTTTAGTTAGACATTAAGTACAGATTAAGTAGATGCATATGGGTATCAAATTAATGACAGGGGGACTTGTGATGGTTTTATGAGTGGACCAAGAGGTATATAGAAATTTGTTATTATTCTGGTGGTGACCATGAGGGAAGGAAATTCATACTTGAATTGTAGACTGAATAAAGATTATTCTCCCTAGTGTGAATGGGCCATGACAAAAGCCCATTCATTCAAGTGTGGCCTTCCTCCTTCTAGAAGAAGGGGAGGGCTGGGAGGCATAACTTAGACCTTTATCCTTCATCTCCTTATAACTCAAGTGTCACTTCACAGTCTATGGTCTTCTTGCAAGTGAGATTGTTATGGAAAGGNTTCACATCNTTGCACTAAAAACCAGGAAATCCAGCTAATAATGCTGTAGAAGGCAACCNAAAAGTGGATCGCTAAGAAGAACACCAATGTATTCTTCCACAGTTCTGAAAATGGCAAACTTAAAGTTGGCAGGTGGCTGATTGCTGATAAGGCACTTGCCTGTCATACATGAGCCCTTAGCAGGGAGAAAAGTCTGAGGACTTATCAGGACTCTCCTCTTGAAATCAGTAAGAGAGACTCCTTCCTGCCCCTTGCTAGCTTCTGTGGCTTGCCAGCGATCTTTGCTACTCCTTGACTGACAACTGTGGCCTCCAATCTCTGTCTCTGTTGTTCTACNGAATTCTTTGTGTCTGTGTCTAAATTTCCCTATGCTTGTAAGAACATCATTCACGCCGAACTGGGAACATTTTAATGNGTTCTTAACTTGTTTAAGTCTGTAATTTGTTCTAGGGATGCTTCTTAGGTGGTGANGAATTGTNTCCTGATTAACTCCATTGTAAGTGGAAAACATCTATCATAAATTTTAAAAATGCATCTATTATACTTACCNATTGNACCCCACAGTTTAGCAGCACAGTGTGCTCCTAATATCAGTTGTTTATCTTCATGCTCACGTGGCTAACTGTTAACTATGTATGCCTGCCCACCGCTACACAGCATGACAAGAAAACATATTACAAAGCCCAGGGAAAGCTCAAAACTTGAAGGTTTTTAAAAAAAATATTGGATATGTATTCTTTTTCACCACTGTAACATGAATTGCTAAACGGTCTCATTGCACATTGCACAAAACCACAGATAGACATAACTAAAACATAATCAAATAAAATCTTTTGTAAAATATTTTTTAGAAGAAAAATTTTAAATGGATACAGCAAACAGAAGACGCAATCTACAAGAAAGAGCAGCATGCAAATATGCACTTTGATCTGAATACTGATGACGTACATTGCTTAAGAACTGAAAAATACATTTGTAAGATTCTCAATGGCACTATTATTTCAAAGACTGGGGCGAGGTAATGAAGAAAACACAAAAGGAAGTAAAAATGTACTATAATTTTCCAAAAATTATTACCCTTATACGCAGCTACAGTTAACTGTTAAATATTTCTATAAAATGAATTTACATATGGACAACAAAGCCCACCAAGAATTAGCACATAACTTCAAATACCATTAATAGACATAAAATTTAGAAATAAAATTCAATGGAGCAGACAAATCAATAAAGAAATGAAGCAAAAAAGCAACACCAAAAGATAATATANGAATAAGTCTAAAAATATCTGTGATGGTTGATCTTCATCATCCAGTTGACTGGAATTGGAGTCACCTAGGAGGCTGGAGAAAATGACAGCTTCAGTTCCCATTCCTTAAAACTCTTTATACAGAGCTCTGCGTAGTTGTCTAGAACATTTGACTGTCATGCTGGAAAGGCTATATGTTGCTGCCCTTGTCATAGCTTTAAGTTGACTCAGCGTTCATGAAAATACATGTCATGGAAATGGAAAATCTTGGACAACTCCCAGACAATCCCATCATGTGTACACTCAACTGACCTTAACTGATCTTTAGGAAACAGAAGGCTCTCTTGCTTATTTTGTAATTGTGAGATAAAATGCAGTGTGGTTGCTAGCCAGGTGTGGTTGCTCATGTTTGCCCTTTTTTATCACAGTGATTGTCAACCTCTTAGACACCTTAGACAACCTTAGACAAACCTCCATCTCCAAAAATATTACATTACACTTCATAACAGTAGCAAAATTACAGTTCTGAAGTAGCAAGGAAAATAATTTTATGGTTATGGGTCACCACACCATAAGGAACTGTATTAAAGGGTCACAGCATTAGGAAAGTGGAGAACCNGTTTTATCAGGAGGCTAAGAGGGGCATACCCACTAGGCCAAGGTCAGCAAGGTCTGCCTCAAAACACAAAACAAAATGTGGTGCTTGACTGGATTGAGTCTAGGGAGAATGGGTTAAGATGGCTAACAAGAGCCTGATGGCAAGAGACTCCTAGGACATTATTCTTCCTGCTGAAGCTTTATTTTGTCTGTAGTATTCTGGGGAGACATTTTTCTAATCCCAGGGGTTTTGTTTTGTTTTTGTTTTCAGGACCTTTTAACTGTTGTGTCTACAAGAGTGNTGCAATTGTTACATCTTCTTATTCTTTCTCGTTTCTATTTTTTTGTGTGTCCAAAAGNGTGAAGTCCTGAGGTCAGTTGAATGGGAACCCAAACCCCAGACAATTCCACCTNAGTGTTTCCCTCTTCAGTGCTTGATACTATGTTGGGACTGAGAGGAATTCTATGTATATTTTATGCTTGCTGATTTTAGATAAAAGAAGTAGGAGAATCTAAAAGAATTAAGATTTATATTTATGTCTGCGCCCTTATTTCACCTGATGCAAGTTACTTGAATTTTGTTTTCAGTTGGAATCTCCAGCTCGGGAGGCAGAGGCAGGCGGATCTCTGTGAGTTCAAGGCCAGCCTGGGCTACCAAGTGAGTTCCAGGAAAGGCGCCAAAGCTACACAGAGAAACCCTGTCTCGAAAAACCAAAAAAAAAAAAAAAAAAAAAAAAAAAGTACTAAAAAGCCCAGATCCATACTCTTGGCCACTATTGTAATGTGCTTCCCTATTGCCCCCATCAGCCCAAATCCTTGCTTAACCGCTCAGCTTTTGGGCAGAAACCCAGCTTGTAGCTGACACATCAACACCCCTCACCTACAACCTCTAAAGTCTCCCTGCTTTAGTTTGGAGGTGCAGCTTCTCAGGCCTCGGTCTCTGGGATTTTGCCCAAATAAATCTGTTGTTATANTTTACCGATTCTACTTGATCTGGCCTACTTTGTCGGAGGAGAAATTTATTATGGGAGGGTGAGGGCAGAAAACCCATTACTAGGTACTGAATTGACTTTAAAAATTAATAATCGTTATTTTGTAAGATTAATAAATATACACATAAAATGCATGTGCCATTGAGTGAGTTGGCAATAACTGTGACACTCGGATGGGAGGATTTGTCNCTTGGAACATGTTTCTTCCAGTCAAGTCTCCATCTGCTTTTCTTGCTGTTCCTACCATGTTACTGAGTGCCTGTCCTATTTCAGCTAGGCACTGAGGAGGGAAACACTGGCTAAGAGGCAGCTTCTGTCCTGTGGGGCTGAGACCTCAAATCAGACAGGTAAAACCATAGGGTTCCACACCGGAGGCGCTGAGGCATCACACACACACACACACAAACACACACACAAACACACACACAAACACACACACAAACACACACACACACACACACACACACACACACACACACACACACCATGTGACACACACAGAGCATTTAAGTCTAGGAAATTTACTATATTGCACTTTCAGCAGAGTCCATCCACAGCCAGAACAAACCATGTCTGAGTGTCCCGGAGAGACGAGATGCAGATAACAGGAACAGCATTGTTAATTACAGCATTGTTAATTACAGCATTGGTCACAAGCCCAAGTGAAGTAAACACAAGTTAGCGCCAGCCTTTGCTAGCTGGGTCCGTTACAAGGGGCTTGGTGTAAGATGCTAGTTCTTTGTTAAGGACGCATGAAAGGTAAACTGGGCACTGGTGCCAGCCACCAGAGACGGTGCCAAACGAGACTTTTCTACAGAAAGACTAAAAGTGAAACTAGTTTGAGTGAACTCTGCCGCCGCCTGAGGAATATGCCTCACCCTCCCCTTGCACATTTCCATCAGCTCGGCAATCTGCAGTTTTACTACCCTAGGAGTCAGTTGGTCTCCACCCTCAAAGATGCACTTCATTTCCGGACAAACCCTGCACCTGAAGCTTCTAACTGACGAGCTGTGAAACATTCCAAGGAAAATAAAGGACACAGGGAACGAAGCTCACCACCCCATGTGCTCTGTTTCCCAGGCTCCTCCTCCCTCTTTCTGAGCCGTGCTGCTACAGTTCCACACAAAAAAGGTTGGTGAGGGATTTCAAAAAATGATACACTGTGATCCAGCATGCTGGCCTTTCATTCATGCAAATGTGTGAATTAAGTAACAGCTACATTCCCAGTGCATGAAATTACATAAGATACATTAGTAACACAAATGATTTATTTAGCAAATTATTTAAAAAAAACACATAATTTTTCAAGTATTATTTATCAGCACATATTAATTTAATGGACATCATAATAGGTCTCATTGTGACCATCGTGACTTTACATATGTGGATATATTACATAATTATATCACAGCAAGTCATATTAATTAAATTAATTATATAATAATTATAAACTGGGCATTGGTGGTACATGGCTTTAATCCTAGCACTTGGGAGGCAGAAGTAGGTGATCTCTGTGAGTTCCAGGACACCAGGAGTGTTGTACAGAGAAACCCTATCTCAAAACCCCATATATATATAATATGAATATAAAATTATATTCAAATTAAATTATGTTACATGTACTCTGATCCTCTTTGTTCTCTCAACCAATCCCCCTTCTACTTGTCCTTTTTATGTGTGACCCAGTGAATTTCATTAGTGTTTACACNTGAGAGGCATGGAGGTCCTTANGCTCACAGATAAGCACTAGGGAACCAGAAATGTTAAACACACAGGGTTGTTCCTTCAAAGAAAGGGATGTATAATCTGTTATCTGCCCTGNAGCCTGGGAGCAGACCAGGTTAATGGCCAAGTGACATTTTTGTGCTATCTGTGAGGCCAAGACCACACCAAATCCTGCCCCAGGCCCCTATCTGTGAGCTTGTCAGTCTCTAGAGCCTACCTTTATAAAAGGTGTCACATGTAGTCANTCTAGAGAATCCATTTTTATGGAAGATATCACTTGTCCTTTACAAAGAGTTTCGATGTAGTCATGTTTTAAACTTTATTGTGCACNTGAGATTGAGTTAATTATCATCAGAAAAGTTTACACCAAATTGTGCCATGCTTAAATATGCCGAAAATAAATTACTCAGGGTCAAACGCTTGGCAGTTTGAACCGATGTTGACTACTTAGTTATGGTGAACTGAACTACCTTCTTGCTTCCCAAGGATTATTACTCTGCTGGCTGTGGTGGTCCTACATTTACAGGATCATGGGTTCTTACCATGTTTGTTCACAGGAGCATGGGTACCTTATTAGTGTCTATGCTGTGCCGAAAATGTCTCTCCCTTCCCCAGCAACCATCAATTGCATGTAAATCCTCAGAGAGGAGAGAGGTCCCATGAGCTCCTCTNTTCCTGAGGCTGGATATTGACAAACAATCTTGAGCAGATACTCACAGCTGCTGTGAGTTTAAGAGTATAAGGGATATCCCAGGCCAGGNAGTCTGTGTTCCCTATTGCTTTCCCCCTTTCCTCCAGCTCCTACATTGTTTCTGCCCCTTCTTCCTTGATGTTCCTTGGAAGTGATAATATAGGTGTTCCATTGACAGACATTCAGTTATCACTTGTTTTTGGTACTTTGTCTAGTAATGAGTCTGTGCAGTTGCTGCTGACCACTGAAAAAAGAAGCCCTCATAAGCAAAGTTGACAGCAGCACTACTCTATGCACATAAACAGGTGGTTTAGAAAGCAATTTGACAAATACATCCTGTCCATTTAGCAATACAACAGGAACAGTTTCCCACTAGTACCTGTCACAGAGTCATCCTTGTTGATAAATATTTGATTACACTGTGTAAAGATACGTCACTGTGACTGGTTTAATAAAAAGCTAAACAGCCAATAGCTAGGCAGAAGGTATAAGCAGGACTTCTGGACAGAGAAAGCTCTGGGAAGAAGAAAGGGGGAGCCACCAGTTGGACCCAGAGGAAGCAGGACATGGAGGANGAGAGGTAAAATCTACATGACAGCACGTAGATTACTAGAAATGGGTTAATTTAAGTTATAAGAGCTAGTTAGAAACAAGCATAAGCTAAAGCTGAGCTTTCATAATTAATAAGAAGTCTCCTTGTCGTTATTTGGGAGCTGGCTGGTAAAACAGAGAAAGATTCATTACTTATCCTGGCTAGAATACTGGACCCTCCACCCTAAACCTCTCCAGCCCCTGAGCTTCACTCCCCTTCCCCCAGCTTCTCTTTCCATTTTGGCCATGAGCTCTCTTGACTTGTTGGGCCTTTCAGTTCCTCTCTTGGTCCGATTGCCCTTTGCCCTCTTCTCTCCGTCCTCTCTGCCAGGCCTGTTATGCTGGCCATGTTCAGTCTGGACTCTTCCAGGTGCCTCTTGCTCTTCTCTTCCCTCATATCTACAGTAGAAACCTCTTCTCAACCATACCTTGGAGGGCTTGGAGGGGTCATGTCCTCATTTTCATTCAGAGCCCTTCTCTTGTTTGGTTTTTTTCCTCACTCAATTTTATTTCTTTGTTCTTCAGATGCTCTTTTCTCTTGTGTTTGTTCTATCCCTTTTTCTCTTGTGTTGTTCTATCCCCCCAGCTAGAGGATGCTGTAGAAGTATAAAAATCTCAGTGTTTCATTGCTTTCAGGTATTTTTAATTTACCCACGTGATATTACACTGATTTTTGGTTTTTAGCAGCATGTTTGTAAGAGGTGTCCTGAGACCTTGATTGTTTCTATCTCCTGTTTCATTTTTCTACTTCGAAATGTTCTATAATAAATGTCATCACACTTTCCCTGCCTCTTATCTGGGTGATGCACAAGTGAGCTGTCTCCACACTTTCACAAATAATGTTATGTTAAACTTGCATTGTGCCTTTAGTGACCTAGGCAAGATGGTCTTGGACTGTGAACAAGGAAACAGCTTATTTATTTGCCAGTCTCTGTTATCTTTCCAAAGAATCAGCTGTGCTTTGTTGATTTCCCCTTTTACCCCTTGCTTTTTAGTTACTTTTCATTGCCATATTCTATTTGATTTATACAGTGTCTTTTTTCTGTTATACTCTCCCCCACTTTCTCCTCCTCTTCTATCACTTTCACTCTATTCTTCCTTTTCTAGCTTCTTGGATTAAGCTTAGCCCTTTATTTTTTAATTGTTTAAGCTTTCTGATAAATATATCCAAACTATAATGTTTCCATTAAGCATTGGCTCAGTAGTATTCGAAAGACTTGATGTATAAGTGTTTCAAGTTCCCTGGAACCTTCTTTTTTTTTTTCTGTTTAACCAACAGGTTGGTGATTGCATGCCTGTTAAAGTTTTCAGATGCTCTGGAGTTCTAAGGTATTTCTGTATGCCTGATTGTAAAGATTAACTGTTCAGAATACTGGAGATAGCTAGAAACAAGCTGCTGCCACACTGAACTTACTCAGATGTGTCCCGAAGGAGAATGTGGAAGGGAGCCTCCCAGAGCGTGAGGCTTCAAGCAGAACAAGACTTTACTACCTCTGTAGATAGAGAAGTGACCTGAAAGAAAGCTACAGGTAAGATATGAGAAGCTACTGAGCCATCTCCAGCCCCACCACAAAGTCTTTGATGTACCAGTCTCTGCTGCTGGTAGATCCGGAATTCACCACCAACAGTCAACTACAGCTTCTCAGGTTGTCTTCCTATTGTGATGAACTGTGGCAGTTCATCGTGATGAAGATCAGCAGCTAGACANAGGGTTTAATATGGCATGCATAGGCCTGTGTTGTGCGAGTGTGTTATAGCAATTTTGGTCACATCCACTATGCAATCACATTTTGCATCTACTGTAGTTTGGGTATGGTTTGAGTGTTTGCCTCCAATGCCTATGTCCTACAGGCTTTGTCTTAGCATGATAATGGTTAAAAGGTGGAATCTGGTGGAGGTGATTAGGTAAAGGAGGTATTTTTAGAAGGGACTGATCTAGTCCTATAGGGTCCCTAGTTGGTTCTTGTGAGAATTTTTTGGAGACAGGGTCTCATCATGTAGCCCTGGCTGACCTACAACTTGCTTTGCAGACTAGGCTGGCCTTGAACTCCCAGAGATCTGCTTGCCTCTGCCTCCCAGAGTGCTGGGATGAAAGGTCTGTGCCACCACACTTGCCTCAAGAATGAGTTCTTGTGGAGACTGAAGCTGGCCTCTGAGTCTCCTGGTTTCTTGTCTTACCACTTACGAATTCCCCCCAAGTGCCTGCCTTAAGGAGATTTCTATCAGGGTCCAGAGCAGATGCTACGAGCGGCTACAGATTCTAATGTGAGGGATATTCAATGAATCTAAGCACACTGAGTTCTTTAGTTCATTCCTTTATTCTTCTCAGTCAATTCCATCTACACAGTTTCTCTTCTGTTCTCATACTTAGCTGCTCTCAGTCCCTCCTGCCCTCAGTCCCTTCTGTTGTTCTCTCATCTCTACCTAGTTCTTTCCATCTCTGTTCTCATCTTGTTCTTCTCAATCAATTCTTTTTCTGCTGTTCTCTCATATCTATCTAGGTCTTTTCCATCTTCCTCCTCTTTGTTCCCCCAAGCATATATCTATCTATCTATCTATCTATCTATCTATCTATCTATCTATCTATCTATCTATCTATCTATCTATCTATCTATCTATCTATCTATACATATATATATACATGCATTCATTAACAACTTGTTAGTAAAAACTACAAAGTAAACTCTCAGGGACAAGTATTCTGATAAGAGTCACACTTGGCGAAGACTTGGTCAGCTTAATNGGTGACTGACAACAGCTGTAGATTGTAAAAAGTTCTGGCCCTCTCTTAAAGGGACAGCTACAAGGGTTACACGGAAAGAAATTAAACCAATGAGAGACTTAAGGAAAAGGCAAAGAATACGTGTATTATTATGTGATTAATAATATCCAGACATGGTTAGTCAGTTAACAGCCTTTTTTCTGTTAGTCACCTGAATCTCAGGACCTATATATAGTTAGTCTACTGAGCCTAAAATCTTGCATTAAAAACTGGTGTAGAAATAAATACAAAGTGTTGGTTGTTATTTGAATCAGAGTGGGGAGGTGNCAGTGGAGGAAGCTTAGGGCAATACAGGTGCTATTNATCTCTTGAAGGACTAAGATNTACCAAGGCCAGACACCTGCACTATCACTTCTNGTTCGCTATAATTCTTCTNAAGGGTTTTGATCTAACAAGACCAGGCACCTACAATTCTGATCTGTGAAAGCTCTATGAGGACACTTTGGCCAATATTTACCTTGTCAGTGGCTAGGGATGGAGAACAGGACCTCTAAGTGTCNACAGTCCGCATGGATCAATAGATCTGGTATGAAGCATATTTTAGTATGTTTCTATTCATNAAAATTGTACAGTTAAATAAGAAACCATCTTCTAGACTATCCACAGTCATGTGTGCCCATAAGATTGAGATGCAACCGTGAGATTACATGTACACATAACATGGAAATGCATGATAAATGGGGAGAATCATAGCTGTTATTGCACAAGAAGTTTACAAGAGACAGCCAGTTTATTCAAAAGGCAGGAATTCCATAACGCCTTGCATGATGGTTTCCTCTAACAGAACCCTTAGTTCTGATAGGTTGACCTCCTGAACACTAGTTGTCACTGCTGTATACTCCCATGGACTTTTGCTATCAGCGGCTTTCAATATACCACATAACCNCTTTCATATGTATTCAAACCAGAGTGATACCATCTGTCTACAGAGGGACTTGCTTATGGTATTAATACTAGACAATATTCAATTTTTGACTTCAATCCTCAAATTATGAGCCACATTGATATGGAATAGGAAGTCTGAAACTTAGGGAATTCAGTGGATGAGAAAGCNGCAGAAAACAGGGCAAGGAAACCACACACAGTAGTAACTGCTAATGTGGAACATCCAGATCTTTTAGCCAGAAGAGTTCCTGTTTCTCCGCAGGCTGTGTAGCATAGGTGGGGCTTACTGAAACCTCCACAGAGTAACTGTCCATGGAAGAAGCTCTTAATCAATGAGGGATAAATGGCCATTATTGCCCCTGCCTAGAACAAATCTGAGGCATGCTCTTTATTTCCCAAAGAGCCCTAGGGAGAGTTAGCCCCATATTTCCAAGTGATAACTTGCTCACAGTTACCGTTTGACATGAATTGTCCTCTAAAAGCCTCTTGTGTTGAAAGCTTAATGCCAGTGGGTAGATTTAATTACTNAGTGGCAACTGGATCCTGAGGGCTCTGACCTAATCAGTGGATTACCTTATTGAGAGATTTATGATTTGATGGCATACTTAGGAGGAGGTGGGGCCAAGATGGAGGAAGTAGGTCACAGAAAGTATGTCCTTATAGCAGCTTTATCTTCTGCCTAGACTCCTCTCNGTCTTTCTCTGCTTCCCAGNTGCCGTTAAACTGAGCAGATCTGTTGCATTGTGATGCTCGGCCTCCGTAAGTGCAAAGCAATTGGAGAGTGAAACTCTTTAANTAATGAGCACAAATTAGATTGTCCCTCTTCAAGCTGGTGATGGGAGGTGTTTTGATACAGTGACTAACGAATTTATTAATGTGCCCTGAGTCTGCTTTCTTCCTTTCCACGTGTCTGACTTCTGCATTCCTCTGCAGATGCTCTTGGAATCATCAACACATTAAAATATCTGCATTTATGCCGGGCGGTGGTGGCGCACGCCTTTAATCCCAGCACTCGGGAGGCAGAGGTAGGCGGATCTCTGTGAGTTCGAGGCCAGCCTGGGCTACCGAGTGAGT